>OVBJ01001333.1:0-29860 GCA_900406535.1 Noccaea bulbosa
TTGAGGTAAAGGAAAAGGAAATTTCCTAGTCAACTAAAAGTCCACGAGGCAACTACCAGATTCTTGGGGAACGGAGAACTGTAAAACATTAAATTATGCGTGACGTGTCATTTTCTTATTGGCCAATATTTGTTCTAACATTATCGCCGGTTATAACATTTCTTATTGTTTTAGCGTTTAACTAGCCAGGGTATAGAATTTTTAGTATTTGCGAACAATCCGGAACTTATCGCCGGCATGATCTTCTTGCCTCGTATGGATGCAAATGATGCAATTGAGATTGTTAACGTTGAGAACATCAGTTTTGCTCGTACATGGATTTAATTAATATACTTGTGAACGTTTCTTTTTTATTTTTTCTTGACTAATTAAGGTTACATTTGTTCTGGTATAGCAAGGTTGTAGAAAGCTCTCGAATGTAGCTACAGGGCATTGGGGTTGCGATGTGTTTGAGGCAATCCAGAATAAAAGACAATGCTTCATTTATGGTTCGTCATTTCACTACACATTTGGACGACAAAATCTCAATCAGGTTATTAGAATCTTATTTCACTGAAACCACTTCCTCTCATTTCTGTAAGACCTTAAAAAGAACATTTTATATATATTTATATATAACATGATTGAAAGGGTCGCATTGCAAGAATTGACTGTAAGAGAGCTCTGGAGTAAGCTAGTGGAGTAATCTTCAGTAAAGTTCATCAGGAGAACAAGGTTTGGCGTCTTCCCGTGGCTCATACCAGCCTCACTCTTTTCTTGCTTTAAGGACCAAACTGAGTCGAAACTTTATATACTATTTTCTGAGTTCTATGAGATCCATTTCTCTGTATGTTTTCTGACACCTGAAGTCTGTTTATTACCCATTAGTTGTTGTCTCTTGCTAGTACATTTCAATTTGCCTCATGTATCCTTGTGTTCATATCATATGCTCAACACATAATCAAACCGGTTTCCGTGTTTCCCGCTAGGAATCATATGATAAAAAGACGGCTTGTAATAAAAAGTTTCCAAAAAGTAAAAATTAGTATCATCCGTTCAAACATTTAATTTAAGGAAGCTAACGAGCTGTATAAATGAATGAATCTAAACAACACCTCACAGTAAAGAATAAAAACACCAAAAACACAAAAAATGTTTTGGCCAGGATCGATAGTTACAACCCGCGGCGCAGGTCTTCCAACGTCTTCATCTCTGCCTCTGCCACTGCACATAAAATGTCCAACGGACTCAGATTAGAACTCACTTCAGGAGATCTATTGACATTATCTAAATCCTCGTTTATGCTTTCCCCGATGTTGCCGGAGTCTCTAGTTGGAGCTGGGACCTGAACTTGAGAGCTTCTGCTTCTCATATCTGCCTCAGCCACTGCAGCCAAAATGTGTAGATTAGAAGCCATCTCCACAGGAGCTGGGACCTGAACTCTAGTGCTTCTGCTTCTTCTTGGAAAGTCAACAAATATCGTCCTGCGACTCTCTTCGTCAACCTGGAGACTAACGTCAACTAGGTATAGCTCGTCAGGATTTTTAGCTGAAGATGAAGCTGCATCTAGAACTGGTGCCAGATCTTGAGCCATAGCCGGACCTGGAGCTGGGCCTGCAGCTTGAGCTTGAGCAGCCATAACCGGAGCTTGGGGCTGCGGAGGAACGAAAGCAAAATAGAGCCTGCCTCGGGAGCGGAAGGACCAGAGGTGAATCCTTTGGTTTATCCTTAGCCGGTTATGGAGACAGACCTTGGTCCATCCGGTAACCAAGACGTAATTTCGATTTGCCCTCATATCCCATCTCCTGAGGTTAAGATTCCAGTTTCCACCATTAGAATCCACCAAGATCACATCCACTCCCGTCTGACGCCTCCCGTTGAAATGCTCGTCTATGATTCTCTGCTCTTCCTCGTTCAAGAAGTCCATCTCCGTCATCTGGTTCCACGGAATCAATAAACGTGTTAGGTTTTTTGAGACATCACTCGCCTGAAGATCCTTCTCAATGATGAGCTTCGCATCCACACCATTCTCTTCTCTCATCAGGTTAAACAGCCATTCCGGCGTCACCACCCTCTCTCTTCTGACCGGCTCTCTTCTAACCGGCACTCTTATGACCGGCTTTATTTCTCTAATCGGTTCTGCTCTGATCGGTTCGTTGGGAACCACAAGACTCCTCTTGGACTCAAAGGTGGACAAACTTGGAGAAGAAGCATCCTGATTAGTGTCTTCTTGTTGACTCTCCCACTCATCAACCCTTCGTTTCCGCAAGCGAGAGAGCTCCGTCTCTCTACTGCTCTCTTCTTCTTCTTCTTCTTCTTCTTCTTCTTCTTCTTCTTCTTCTTCTTCTTCTTCTTCTTCTTCNGTCTCGCTCTTGTTTCTTCGTTAACATAAGCTGCGAGAATTAACCTCGCCAAAAGATCAAACATTCTCCTCTCTCTCAGCGAACCCTCGCGTTCATCATCATCATCTCTCACCGTTGTCATCGAAAAATATTGCTTTTTTTGGGCAATGAATTTCGATTACAAGAAGGAAAAAAGTAGAGAGGCAGGCTGAGAGGGTTTAGTAGGACTGCTTAAATAGAAACTTTGTTTCACCAAAGTCCTTTTCCTATACGACGGACACATAGAGACTAAATCAGTATTCTATTAATTTTTATTTTGTTTAGTGAAGATAAATCTCAAATCAGTATTGATTTTGCCTATTTCCTAGTGAAATCCTTATTTATCTTGTATTCCTATTGGTTGTTTTTAAATCAGATAGATTTCACCACACTGGTTTTCAACATAATGACTGATTCTCGGGGGGGAAAGCAATATATCACGATTTGTGTATAATGTCATGATGTGTCACTATATGTATGATGATGTCTCTCGATAACACCTTAGCTTTTCTCGATAACACCTTAGCTTTGAAATCATTAAACCATAACATAGAAAAAAAAACCAAAAAAAAAAAAAAAAAAAAAAAAAAAAAAGGTTTTAAAAAAGGGGGAANGTATCCACACTATGGACAATTGGACACTGAGGTTCTGGAATCACTTCAACGATCTGAGCTAGTGCCTAGTGGCAGTTATCTTCATTCTCTGCATGTGTGGTTATGTATTGGTGCACACGCGCTCAGTGATCTCTTCATTCTTATTTATATGTGTGTTTCCTATATTAAATTTGTGTGAATTCATCTGGTTAATCCTTCCCACGTTTCTTGATCCGCAAGCAAGGATATAATAAACTAATCTCTTTAGTCAAAAATGTTTAGTTTAATTAATCAGAGTGTTAGCTGTATAGACTTTTATATATTTGTCTGTTTTGTGTATCACTACCTTACCTTGAAGAAGCAAGAGAAAACAGAGCAATGGAGAAAAGGGAAGATCTTGAGACAATTTTACCATACTTGTCTCTAGCGGTTGATGATTCCTCTCTGTCTTGGTCATCGCCGCACGTGGTGGAAGTTTTAGAAGCCATGACCAAAGGACCAAGTCACAGCCGAGTCGTCTCGGGGAAAACTCTGTCTGATTCATATCTGACATGAGACAGTCTCTCTCTTTGACTACTCATCTTTCTTGTTCAGCACTTGAAGGATACGCTCTCTTCTTCGACGAGGTAGCATGACAAAAACAAAACAAAAATTTAAAAGTTTTTCAGAATTTTTCAGATTATTGGTTGGTTGGTTATTGTTATTGGGTTGGTGCAGAGAATGTCAAAAGAAGAATCAAGCAGATGGTTTAACGAGGTTTTGCCTGCAATGTCTCGTCTTCTCTTGAGATTCCCAGCTCTGTTGGAATTACATTACCTAAATTCAGAGAACCTAATCAATGGAACCAAGACCGGTCTTCGTGTCTTAGGCCCCAAGAAAGCTGGCATTGTGTTCCTCAGCCAAGTATATATATCTTCCAAATCGACATACAGGGAAAATTTTCAATACAAAAAGAGAGATTTGAAAGGTGTTTTTTTGTTTTTTGTTTGTTTTGGGTATGGCAGGAGCTTATAGGAGCATTGCTTGCATGTTCTTTCTTCTGTTTGTTTCCTGTTGACAATAGAAGCTCGAATTGTCTTCCAAGCATCAATTTCGACAAACTATTCGGGTATATATATATATATATATATATATATATATATATTCTCAAACAACAAATTACATAAACAAAATCAAGATTCAAGATCTAGACGTTGACCTTTTTGCAGAAGCCTAATCAACACAGGAAGAAACGAGCACCAAGAGAACAAGATCAAGTGCGTAATTCATTACTTCAAGAGGCTATCTTCATGTACTCCTGCTGGATTTGTCTCATTCGAACGAAAGATCCTTTCTTTAGAACAAGATTCTTCTGGTCCTGATGCAGGCTTTTGGAGCACATCTACTGTCAGTCTCTGCCCTGTTGAGGTAGTTAGTTAACACAGATCAATGTCTATTGTCTCTGTAAAACCTTTTATGCTCGATTCACGGTTTAGTATCGTATAGGTTCATACTTCTGGTTTGATAGAGGATCAAAGCGTTGAGGCTCTTGAAGTTGACTTCGCCAACAAGTACTTAGGAGGCGGTGCTCTTCGCAAGGGATGTGTCCAGGTCTGTAAACCGTAACCTAGATCATTTTGATATTGTCAAGATTTTTTCTCTGATGTTAATGGTTTCTTGAAAACACACAAGAAGAGATTCGATTCATGATCAATCCAGAATTGATCGCTGGTATGCTCTTCTTAACTGCCATGGAAGTTACTGAAGCCATTGAAGTTGTTGGTGCTGAAAGATTCTCTCACTACACAGGGTTACAAAAATTATTTCAGCTATATATATATACTAGTATTCCCCCCGTACTACGTACGGGACAACAAATAATAAGATTAACTTAATAAGAATTTATAAATGTAATATAATAGTTTTACAGTGTTATAAGATACTTTATGACAAATTGTCACAGTGTAACATCAGTGCCAACATTGCTAACATTGGGTACCTAAGAAAAACAAACGTTACATTTCTGATAATTTATGTTTGGTTAAAACATGCGTCGCTTTGTTTGAATTTCGATTAGTACACATGAATTGAATATCTTTAAACTTTTCTTTCCAAAACCCATATTTCACGTATCCAATTGTAGATTCTGAAGTTGAGTGCTCACTTGTTGATCAGGTCTACTAAACTTTTACAATCTCCTTCCAAGATGATCCTCTTAAAGCCTTTACTGTTTACACCAACAATTTTGCATTGCAAAAATTAACGCTTGATATTCACTTTCCAAAGCGCTCATTGTACATTTGTACGTTTACCTTTAGCTTGAGCAGAGCCTATATATAGACTCCATCTACTTGAGATGTATCATTCTGACAAAAGGAGCCATCATAATGCATTTGAGCAATCCATCATGTGGTCTCAGCCATGAGGTATTATTGGATGTATATCTCTGATTTCCAGTTCCAGCTATATCTCGTTGATTATAATCAACCGTGTCTAACCATTCCTTTGTATCGGCTTGAGCCAGCTTTAATCTTGTTCGCCAATGAATCTGTTTTTGTTGGAAAGAAAAAAGAGTTTACGACTCTTCCATATTCGCCCAAGTATCCACAGAAAAAGTTGATGAACATGATTCGGTAATATCACACGTGAACTGATTCAAAAGCTCAACATTTTCGAAATCCAAAAATCCACTTGAGAAACCTGAATTTCGAATACCTGGCTGCAATAGTTTCTCGAATTCACATCAACTTCAAGTTCTCGAGCAACAATCCAACGATCTAATACGATAGATAGACAGAAAATATCAATTTGAAAATCAGAAAATAGGAAGATTTTGTTAAACATGAATTATGAATAGAAAGGGAACCTCGTTAATGCAAAGGAGAATTGAGACCACCGAAAGTGGAGTGCTTGGCGAGGCAAGGATTGCAATCGAGAAGCATTTTCTTCTCCACGAAATCACCATCGCCTGACGTCGAACATCCAAACAATTGCCTATTTTCTATTGTCTCTCGTCTCACTATCTGAAAATCAAATGGTTGTGACAAAATTAGATACAAAGATGAAAAAATTCAAAAAAAAAGAGATGAAATAATCTGGGATTAGATATGATAAACTTACGCTTTTTACTATTTTGGATTTCTCATATTTTCTTCTTCACCTTCTTCACGCTTTTGTTTGCGAAAGATACTCATCACGGGCAGAACTGATAGCGGCGATTCGTCTGCAGCAAACTAAAATAAATTCAAAACTGAACAAAGCAAAGATTAAAGATTAATGCTTAATTTTATTGCTTACTCAGAAATCCCTCCATAAATTCCATAATTTTTGACGCATCTCTTGGAATCTCCTAGGTGAAAAAGAATGAAAGATGAATCTAAGAAACAGAAAATGAATCGAGAATTTGGAGATGAAATACGGTCTATGTATCAAGCGTTAATAGAAAACAAAAAATTGTTACCTTTTCATCCACCAGTATGAAGATTGGGAGAAAATCTCAAACAATCTAAGGAATTCGAAGAGAAAGAGATTATGAAGCCATAATCGAAACAGAGAATAAGGAAAAGAATTTAGATCGAGGAAGACAAAATAATATGGAAAATGAATGATATTGATATCAGAGCATGATTTAATGTTAATGCTTTCTTTCTCCGAGATTGTGAATTTGTGAGAGTGGAGGAGTTAGGAAACGAAAAATAAGGGATTTTGTTTGTAAGAGGATAGATCGAAATCGTGGAGGAAGGAAGTTGAAACGTGGTTTTAATTTTCATTCGGTTTAATTTGATTGGGCTTATATTTTGTGGGCTTTTTAAAATTCTTATTCAACATTTGTTTATGTCTAATCAGCCCGTTTTTTAATTTGTATTTTTATTTTGATCCAATTGTTTAAATAATGACGTGGAATAGATTAGAAAGTGATTAGCGTTTTTTTAAGTTAAACTTGACACATGTCATGTTTTAATTTGTTGAGTGACTTGTGATTTAGTATATAAAGGATGAGTAAAACAGTTTTAGAAATCGTGAAATCATGGTGGTTGTGGGTGAGAAAAATTAGGAAATATTAGAATGGAATCCTGGGTTTAATTTCTTTCTTTTTTAGAATTACGTTTCATGGAAATCGTGAAATCAAGGTGGTTATGGGAGTTGAATGAGATTGATAACGGAAAATGGTTTTAAGTTCATGGTTTCTTACTTTCTTGCTCCACGATCGTGAGAGTGGGGATTTCTTAATAGTGATGTGGACATGATTAACGCTTTATTTTGCTTAAGCAGTACACATGTCAATTTTTAATTCGCCATGTGACTTGTGCTTTAGTAAATAAAGGATATATACAGACATTTAATGTGATTGTGAAGTGCTTTTACTTATGAAAAAATGGTTTCTACATTCTGTAGATATTCATCTTCGTTTCGGTTTTCCGGTGATTACATAGACACAAAGGAAATAGATGTTTTTGGAAGGCGAAAAACAAGAATCATCGCCATAGATGCTCTACGTCATCCAGGAATCTCCCAATACAAACTTGAATGCCTCCTCCGGTAAAACTGAATCAGATCTTTGTACATTGTTAATTAGCATTATATCAAACTGTTTCTAAACATTTTGTTTTTAATACTTTCTTCTTCAGGGAGACCAATAAGGCTTTCTCTGGTTTCCTCCATGTCTGCAAGAATCAAAGCGACGAGCAATGCGTTGATCATGAAGATGGAGTTGGTGTTGCTACAGGTAATTGGGGATGCGGTGCTTATGGTGGAGATCCTGAGCTCAAGTCTCTTCTTCAATGGATTGCTGTTTCACAGGTCAAAATTTTAAACTTTTTGTTTTTCTCTGTTAATTTCTGGCTCACAACATTACATTCTTCTTCAGGCAAGAAGACCTTTCATTTCTTACTATACTTTTGGATTTGAAGCAGTCCGTAACCTAAATCAGGTTTCGTTTTCCTCATTACTGTACAAATTACAAAACAGAGCAATCTTTTGTGTTGATTAATATCCAGTTTTGGTTACAGGTAACGGAATTGGTTATATCTAAAGGATGGTCTGTGGGAGATCTATGGAAGAAGCTGGTCGAACATTCGAACCAGAGGTTAAGAAGCAACAAGAAGAGAAGAGAGCCTAAACTTGGATTATTTGATTGGCTTATATCTATCATATCTGCTTAATAGCATTGACTCAAAACAATTGTACTAACTTTTAAGCCACAAAACTCAATCTGGTCTCAGATAGAGAATATCCCATCACTTGTATCCTCGAGTGAAGTTTATACATATATGAAATAAAAGGCAGTGAGAAAAGTTTTACCGATTTGAGGCTTAGCTACTTATGTTAAAGGCTGTCTTCATTCTCTGCACAACATGTGGTAACGTATTGAGGTTTTCCTCAATGGACTTGTGGACGCAGCTCTCCATCTCGTTAGCCGCTTCAGGCCTTATCTTCTGGAGCTTTGCAGCTTCAAATTTGTCTTGACACACCATCAGTGATCTGTTCAGTCTTTCCTAATACATTCAGTCAACAATGATACATAGCGCAGATTCAGTTATCATCATCTTTACACGCACCAAACTTTCGAATCTCTTTTCTTGGGGAAACTACCTGAAACTGAGCCATTTCGTTCTCAAAATGCTGTTGAGATTTGACGACGGGGACACTGCAGTACTCGACGCAGTTACTTATCTCCTCTTGCTTTCTACTTCTGTCAAAGCACTCATATGCACATTTGAAATAGGCTTGCTGCAACACATTGAAACATTAGTTGTTACTTGTTGGGGTTGATTATATAACTCGATCAATATAACCAATCCAAGAAACTAAATGGTGCACAAAGAACACTCATGTCTCTGAACACCAATATATAGAACGAACCAGAGCAACCTGAATAATCCAGACCAATGTAGAGATATCTAACTCAATGTTTACTTGCCAGGATATACCACGAGACACGCCTTCTTATTAAACAGAGAAAAGTTCCAATTCTAAACTGTGCAAAAGTAGTAGTAGCAGAGATTGTACCAAAACCAATAAAGATTTCATATTTTCTATAAAAAAATTAAATTTAGAAAACCCTAAGAAAGAGAAAGAGATTATATTATCGAACGGTGATGAGCTCGAAACGCACGACCCTGCACAAAAAGTCAGATAAATAAAATACCTGGAGAGTGAAATTGATGTGATCTTGGACAGGAGAAAGCTGAGCCTGAGCAGCTACATTAACTTCTTCAAGCTTTCTTCGAAGCCTCTCCGATACAATTTGCTCCTCTGCTGCAGCTATGTGATCCATCGTCTCTCTCTCTCTCTCTCTTTCGTCTCCTTCTCCGGTAAGCGGAATTTTGATTTTAAAGGCTTAGGGTTTAGCTTGCTCTTCAAAGCCGCAAACCAAACGGGTTTTCACAGCGTTGGGTCGGGTTTAGTTTCCCGGGTATCTCTTAACCGGTCTTCTAAATCAATTAATTAACTATCGGTTTCGGATAACCAGCAAAAAGACGGTGGCGTCGCGTCGGCGAGAAGGCCGTGAGAGAGAGACGGAGAGGGAGAGAGATGGCTCAAGCGTAGTTCGTGTAGGTTCTTCTATGATGATCGCGATTACGAAGACGACCTCTCAGCTAAAGAGATTTTAAGTGCGAAGAATCTAGGATTTTCAGCTCTTTGAAGGATCAAAGGTTAGTTAGTTCCTTGTATTTGAGCTTTTTGGAATAGTTTATCTAGGATTAGGTTAAACCTTCGCTAACTTGACTTGTTCATATTCAAAAGTCAAAACTCGATGTGTTCTTAGACTGGGGAGCTTAATCTAATTTCCCAGCAAGTTAAACTTTGCATTAGAATCAATTAGATTACCAATGAAGACAAATTATACAAGTCCAATTACCACAGAGTTGAGGATTAAGTAGTAAAAATAACAGTGACAGCCATCGCCTGACTATGAGCCAACTTCATTGTCTCTATCAATATATGTTACAGAGACATCATCAGACTTTAACGTTTTGGCCTGTCTTCATTAGCCTTGAGACGGATAGATAGATAGATTTTAGAAGTGGTGACGGTGGTGGTGGATTCGATCATCGAAAGAGTTAGACTTGAGACTGAAAGCAGGAGTATTCAGAGGAGCCCATATGTCAGCACCATTGGTCTGAGCAACCCCTAATGTACATTCCATTGGGACAAGGCATAACCCTCTGCTTCTTAGGCTGTACTCTTCCAGCTCCTCCTGTTTGCAGAGACAAACAAAACAATCAGTCTCGCAAGAGATTTTTGAGTCCAGATCACAGAAAAGTTGTTGCTCACCTGCGTAGCAGTAGGTGTTGTTTGCAGATATGGAGCGCTCAGGACCTGTAGAGGTCACACGCAAAGTCATTGTCGGATCGGAAGAAGACAAAAGAAACATGAATGCGTGTTTGGATTTGGAAACAATGTAGGAAAGCAGAGCACACCTTTACTTGATCTTGAAGAAACTCTATGTACTGCGTAGCCTCTAGAAGAACTGATGCAGTGTCTGTCTGCATAAAGAGACTTGAACATATGTAAGAGCTTGAAAAAGGAATTGTTTTCCGACTGATTAGTAACTAGTACCTTTCCGTAAGGGGAAACTAGCTGTTGAAGAGCTGAAATACGTTCTCCAACCTTGTCCTTCCTCTCCTGTTATATGTACATAACAACAATGTTCCAAGATCATTAGCAAGAATGTCAGGGAGATTAATGGCCACTAAGGAATTCTAGACATGTGAAGATTTGAGAGTATCATAAGACCTTTGAAGAGAAAGAGAGATCAGACTTGTGTCGTTTAATGCTTTTTTCTTCAAGAGAGCAGACACTAGGCTCGTTCTCCATCATCATCCCTGCCGAGCCTCTAGAATATTCCATTCCTAACTTAAAAGGGATAAGAGAAACCGGTTGTATTAAAAGGGATATATATGTTTGTAACTTGTAAGAAAAAGCCAAGCAAGTTGCAGAAAAAAACCCATAAAATTACAACTCCACTCGATCAACAACTTTGCTTTTTGCAGCGTCACAAGGACAAATCTATACGCCTAGCTTGAGTTATTCTCAGACAGACAAAACAAATCGGTGACTCGTATTATTATATATGTAAACTACAAAAGGATGCAAATCTAGGTTTGGATTAGAAAATTAGCAGGCCAGAGCAACGGTCAAAGAAAGTAGATAATGGTCTGAGGTTAGCCCTTAAGATCACATCAGCTTAAAGTATTATTTTAGGTTTGGTAGCACAATTAAATATGATTCATATTTTTTGCTTCCATACGGAGACTATACATTGTATATGCATATGATATTCTTACTCAAGAAACTACGAAATAAACTTTTAAACCATAATAGATTAATGTACATTAGGGGTTGCTCAGAAGTAACAAGGCATAACCCTCTTACTTTTTTTTTGAGACACGATTCAAAGCTAAGTGAACTTCAATAAATAAAAAACCCACAAGAAGATGAGAAGAACATCAACAAAAGAATAAGATATGCTTAAATGGGGAAGAAATTCCAAAAATGGGGGAAAAACAGAGTAAATGAAAGGAAAACAAGTATTCAAGAACTTACAGAGAGAAGAGACTCAGCATTTGCCAGAAACAGCACACTAACCAACAAGAACTTCACAAGCTCTGATTTTTTCTTCGTCTAAGCTTCTAAATGGGCTTTTTATGTGTCTAACCCAAAGCACAAAACACGATGAAACCCATATACGAGGATTTTTGGTCTCTCTGTTTTGTCGTGAGGTCTTGAAGAAGGAAAGTACACGACTTTTATGAAGCTCGAGCTCCGACGGTGACGCCGAGACCAGAGGTTTGCGTTTGGATAGAAACGGCGTCGTAACTTAAAGGGTCGTGAGATAGAGCAATCGCTGAAATCCAGACATGAGTGAGAGAGAGAGAGAGAGAAGAACTTTGTGACTTTGTGTACAGAAGGAAGCAAAAGAGAAGAGGGGACTACGTTTCATATGTCTTTTTCTTTATTTTGTTTTTCCTTTCGTCTTGTTCATTTTATTCTCATCAAATCTAGATTTTCTTGTGAGACCAAAAACAAAGAAAAGTTATCTTAATATTATTATCAGGAAAATTATAGAAAGTTATATGGATTGTTCAATTCCAAATATAATCTTACCGGATTTCTTTGGATAAAATGTAAAAGATAGGTTGACTGACATGTAAAATTGCATTGTTGTTAGGTTATTCAGTCATTTTTATCTAACGATGTAAAAAAGCTCATGAAAATTCAACTATATTGTTTGGGAATTTACTCCAAGAACTATACACCTTTTCTCAAAAAGGTTAAAGAATTTCATTGTTCCATCAAATGTATTGATATGTAAATATTTGACAGCTAATGTACAACTAATGCAGAGAGGTCCTTTTACCAATCCCAGATGGAAGTCGCTTTCTTTATTTTCATTTTCAGTATATTAAACAAAAAAGGCTAATTATTTTGAAAGTGACATTTGATTGTTTTTTATTTAGTTTTGTCAACAAAAATTTGACCAATTCTGCTGCATCTATCGCTTCTTCTTTTTCAACTTTTTGCTTTCTTTGAAATTTTCTACCAGAGAGGTTAATGCATTGTACCCTTTAGTTGATATACGAGTACATTCACACTGACACTTTCATAACCCATTTTTATAAATCAACAGAATCTAATTGTCTTTTGTTTTCCTCACTAATTTGCAGTGATCTTCGTTACATAATTAAAAAAGTTAGTTAGAATCAAAACTGTGCCAAACGAATAGTGAGAGTTTACATGCAAAATATGGAACTAATCAGCACTCCACGCCGGACCCACGCGGTTTCTGCATCTGTTTGTTTGTCAGTTGTTACTATTTTTATTCTCTCTTTTTTTTCGGGCTTTTAACAAAAAAAAAAACAGTCTTACGTACGCACCAAAATGGCCTATGTAAAATAATTTATTTATTCGTTGAATACATAAAACAAAATGATAGACCAAATGTGTTTTGCTGCGGTTGTGCTGCTCCCTCCAATCACAAATATCGTAATCACCACTCCCAAGTTTGAACCTTTGGTTATAGTTTCACAAAAATGCGCCAACTAATCAAAGGATTCTTACGTTTGTCATATATCTCTATCATCTAAATTGAATGCCCCAATAAGTTAGTTGTTGCTCCTAACATTAAAAAAGGTTATACAAAACTAAAAACCCCACGTTTCATTTGCCATTTTCGTAAGGAAGATGCCAAACAGTATTATCTCAGTAATCTCAAAATTTTCAATCACAACTTATAACCGAGATACATAGAACATGTCTTTCAAAACATAAAAGAAAATATTTTTTTTTTCTTTTCTTCTTAAGCTATTCATTTCATTTCCAGCATTTCAACTTCTTTGCAGTCTCTGTGATGCTTTGCTTCGTTTCCAGTCTATGGCACTTGAGCAATCCCTCGAGTATAACTGCAGATTCTGGAATATCGCTCTCACTCATTACAGATTCAGAGCAAAGCCCAAAGAGCACCACGTTTACATCATCTTCCTCTTCTAGTTGCAGGCTGAATAAGTGATCGAAAACCTTCAATAGCAATTAGATAAAGATCAAACAAGTGATTCGCAGGCTAATTTCCATTAAGATCATGAAAGACATGCAGAGATTTTGCAAGCAAGGATTGTTTTACCTGTTTCATTCTTGATACTACCATATCTTTGATGGACTGTGACCTCGAGACCAAGTTCACTACGAAAAGACCATGCTGAGGGAGAGCGCGCTTAACCGAAAGCAGAAATGCCTCTTCGATAAACTCAGATGCAGGACAGGTCAATCCTCCGCTGCAGACAGATAATCAAACAAGAAAAGCACAGCAAAATCAATGTGGGGAAAACTCGTATAAGTTTAATATTTACTTGGCCTTGTGCTCACCTTGAATCTGCTGAGTCAACATCTATAATCAGAACGTCAGGACAAGTTCCACCTTCCACAGTAGAAACCATGGAATCCCCATTCGAGCTAACGTTTGAGGGTTCCTCAGACGAAGAAGATTCGGAGTTTGTTATATCTCCAATGAATTTAATCCCATCAGCAATATGCACCTATTATAAGAATGAGAAGAAGCTTAGCGATATTACAAATCAGCGAATCGGATGTAAGCATGGGACGGACTGATAATTTTGTAATAAAGAAAGAGAACTTACCTTCAAGCGATCGTTTTGTGTAAAAGCAAAGTAATCCTTGCCAACACTAAGCATTACCGGGTCAAGCTCAACCACCTGTCAACATTACCAATCACATTAAGTAGCAACAGAAGTTACTAACTTGATCCATCATCCTTTAGAACTGAGATTACCTCAATACTGAAAAATGGTAAGCATCCATGGAGGAACATAGGAAGTAATCCTGCACCAAGACCAATTATAACAGTCTTGACCTGAGAAGCAATGAACATTAATGCTGGATCAGTACAAGGCCAATATGAACAAACTAGAGCAGTTTCACGGTGAACAAACTAGGAGCAACGAGGCCACAACTGAATAATGCTCACCATCTTTCCACGTGATTCAGCATCCTTCAGGTAGGAAGATACCAGTGTGAATCCAGATATAATTCCAGTGTGGTAAGAGCTAGCCAAATAATCATGAGAGACGGTCACAATAGTTCCCTTCGTTCCTGAAATGGATACAAGCACAAAAAGAGCATTCAAACTTCACGTGCAATGTCTGTATCAAAACACCTAAAGAAGCACGATTTTTTTACCTTGGTTTCGTTTTTTATTTCCCTTTCGTTTTGATTGGGAGGCGTTTTTAGTTTTCTCTTTCTGAGATTGATCAAGAATCTCACCGTCCTCTACAAGCAAAGCTTCAGACTGTATCAAACCCTCGGTTCTTTTGAATACAAGGCGTCGAAATACCAAAGGAGATAAGCCTTCAGGATTACTAGGAGTGCTTTCATAAACCACATCTTCAACGACTACTTGCCCAGTCAAGGAAGACGTAACCTACATAAATCCAGATGAGTTGTAAGAAACACAAAAAAAAAAAAATTCAAATAACAACTAGCAGAAATTCATTCAAATTATGCAGAAAACTGGTAGATTAAAATGTCTAATAACGGAAACAATGATCATATAAAAACAAGAATGGAAGCCACAAATGAAACAGCTCTTAAAGTAGTTTCTTGCATATATATATATATACATATAGTAACAACACCTCGTGGACAGTATTACGCATTTTGATCCCATCACTTGCCATCATGTACCTGCAGCACCAATGCAATTCAACTATTAATTAACAAGCGATAATGGGGAAAGTAATATGAGAAGCTGTTCAAATTCAGGATTCTAGAGAATAATTAAGAATAATGAAGAGTAGATCAACTCTTGCATCAAAAGCATGGAGAATATACAGAATAAGAAAAATGGACGTACGGAATGCGAGCTTCTTCACCATCATTTCTAGGAGCTAGTTGTGTTACCATGGGAGATAAATCATTCTAAGAGAAAAAAAAAATGTTAAAAGATAGAATTACCCAATATGTAAATAACAAAATGCATCAGCCAATTAAAAATGCAGTGTGTACCTGAATATCCTCCATGCTGGCGCCACTATGGCTACTGTCGAGAAAAACCTTATACAAGGAATTTAAGATTCGCTTAGATTCTCATGTCGAAAAAAATCAACGAGAAAACATGGTAAGAGGGTTTACGATGAAAAGAAGCTTACCATTATCAGACGAGCAGCCTGAGAACTCTCGACAACCTGCCACTGTCCTTCCTCTGAACAGAACAGCCACTCATGAGCACGAGTCTGAAATTTAACAACAACAGTTTTATAATAGCTCAAACGAAATTATAATAAATATCAACAACAGTTTTCGCAAACTTAGATTTAAGGATTTATGATGTCGACAAAGCTTACCTTGGGGACAAGAAAAACACCACAGTGATACACGAACGGCTCAGGCTGCTTCTGAGCATCAAGAAGCACGGCCCTATAGCTGAAATTGCTTCCTTGGCAACCCAGCGTAAATTTTATACGGCGACCTCCGGTAAGCTCTGCTAAATCTCCTTTAATACCAAGTTTCAAATCTTCCTGGGAGTACAATAAGTCTGTCCCATTATTGCAGTCTCTACGTATCTTGTTCTCACTCTCGAGGGCTTCACACATACCAGAAGCCTAGAAATAATAATTCAAAATCATATAATTACATGGGAGAAGAGCAAACTAACAGTATTCAAGAGCTACAAAAAAATCAAATATATGAAGTGAACTGTGGTTTCAGTTAACAATATGTGAACGTCAAAAAGAAATACAAAATTTCACTTAACCTTGGATGAAACTTAGGGTCAAGAAAGAATTACCTGTTTATCATTGCGGCCGAGAGATAGTAGATCGAAAGAAGAGATGATCTCATGCAGTACAATGGACGTTTCTTTTTCAGCCACCACCATATATGTCTTAAGATTCGACCGTTTTTGAGAGACTGATTGAACAGTCATCTTCCAACCAAAACGAAATCTTGAAAAAAGCAATGCTGCAAAAGTAGTGAGAATTTCAACATTGTGAAGAAAAATGAAAACCAATAGATAGTTCTTTAAGATGGTGGAAGTACCTAAGACATGAGACTCCGCCAGAGTTAGACAGATAAACTTGCCCCCAGGTTTCAGAACACGTTTGGCCTGAGAAAAGAGGTATTGGCAAATCTAATTTGAATCGGAATTCAAGCAAATTTTAAGCATCATTGTTTGATACTTTGATCCCACAATCATCAAAATGTAATGAAAATCTGTAGAAGAACAAACACGCACCTCTGATAAGTATTGATTTCCCAGCTTCGTACCGACTTCAGGCTCCATCAAAGCATCAAGAGCACCTTTATCGAGAACCATATCGAAAGAATCATCGGCCACCTGGGCAAGACAAGTAATCGAAGCTTGCGTAAAGGAGAGAAAGAGCAAAGAGAAGCTAGAAGAACAAAAAATAAAACAGAGCACAAAAGTTTCAAAGGGAACAAAAACCTGCATCTTTGTGATGTCCATAACTCGCCAACGCAGTTCGGGCCGAGTCCGTATGTTCCGGCGAAGCATATCGGAGATGACAACCTTGGAGAAGTCGACATTAGTGATGTCACGGAATCCGGCATCGTACAAATGCTCGGAAAGGCGGGAGTTTCCGCATCCCGGAACTAGAATCTGAAACGACCCAGAAGGAGAAGAGGACGACGACGAAGAAGAAGAGGAATCTTGGAGGAGAGGTAATAGCGAGTCACGGAGCTGAGGCCACTCAGCATACCACTCGAACGAGTCGTCGTTGCCTCTGAGAGTGAAGAATTTATCCCAATTCTCTTTGCTTGTGAAGTCTTCGAGGGTTTGTAGGAAATCATCTGAAGAAGCTGCTTTGCTACCTTTCTTCTTCCCCATAGCTGCTATGGAATCCCCCTCAAGTTCACAAAAACCCTAATCTATCTCACTCGCTGACCTGACCGCATTGACGGAGGAGCTTGGAGGTTGACGCTGGTGGAGAGCCGGTGTACGGTTTAATTTTGGTTCAAGATATTGACATCAATAGCCGAATCAAACCGAAACATATTAAAGTAAACCAAACCAAACTGATCGGGAAAGGCCGGAAAGCTAACCAAAAGTACGATCATTTCGGTTTGTTCAGATAGTGGGCTTTGATTGGGCCAGAGTTTGTGCAACAGAAGGAATGAAACGAAGAGGAATAAAAAATAGAATTTTCTCGATATTTGATGATGAATATTTTAATATTAAAATTTCCAAAATAATAGAAAATCAGGGTTGGACCCACGTTCTGTGCGAGGTAAAATTTTATTCAAATATTGGTTTTTATGAACAATTGTTTAGTTTAACTTCAGACTGAAAATCATATGAGATATGTATTACATTTTATATTTGATTCTTGTCTTACTTTACATTGTATAAATATAGCATCTTAAATAATTCTTTGATGAGGTTCAGAAATAATAAAGCTTGCAAAATCGTGATACATTTAATAAAATTAATCCAATAAAATTAAATACAAAAGAATGCAATATAATATAATAGTCGAACAACAAAACTGAAAAAAAAGAAACTGAAAAACAGAAAAATATAAAACACGTCATGTTTAGTGATAAAACATTATTCTTGGCGTTTTCATAGAATTCCAACATAGTATCTCAATGAGCGTATAATGGAAGCCTGTACAAAACTGATTTCAGTAAATCACATTTAGATGAGAAGAATAAGACAAAGCTAATAACGAAAATTCTTCTTACATCATTCGGAATGCTTGTATTTCAGGAATTTCAGGGTCAAAAAGGATTTCAGAACACTCTTTCATGTTTGAGATGTGTTTAAAGCCACATATGAGAGAAAAAAAAGTTATGATGATGAATAAGTCTGAACAACTATTATATTCAAAGCACGATGTAAAACAGAGTCATAGAAGTCACCTTCCCATTCAATTGTCCAGAATTTAAGAACACATAAAATTATATTAGCATCAGAAGACCACCAAAAGTTGTCTAATTCTTCAGCAAGGTCTCCATACGCAATGCAATCTATTTCATTCTCCCTACGAGTAGTTGGAAAAAAAGTATACTGACAAATCTAGAGAATTATCTGTAAGGTTCAAATATTCAAGTTGCGAAAAAAGCGACGAATACAAACTCAATGTCTTTTAAACAAAACTGCAATCTCCGGTTCTTTTCACCATAGATCTCGCCATGTGGATCGTTTTCAGCAACTTGAAAGTTACCAACACCAATCAAGGCTCCATAGACATCTAGGTGACATAAAATATTCAGTGTTAAATGAGGAGACAAATGAGACATGAAGTTTTCGGTTAAGAAATGGTCTGTAAAAAATGAAGGAAAAAAAAAAACATACCAACAGCATACATAGGGTGACAAAGACCGCGTAAGATGTGTCGATAGTTTGCAAAACTGAAAAAGTTGTAATCGTTCACCGGCTGAATTTTAGCAACTTGTGTAACCTTTGTGAAGTGAATGTGGTATCTGTTTCTACACATCCTTAACCTGCCAAGGACGTGACATATCTCGAAACTATCTATGGCGAACCAATCACCTTCGGTTAGATTGGTAACCATCTTAAATCCCACTTCGGGAAAGATAGTTGCTTGAATGGTTAAACCCTGTGGCAAAAAAAGAAAAAAAAACTCAAATTACTTCGATTACTTTCCTCATACAATAAGAAAACTTATATGCACAGGAAAAGAGTTTCAAATCAAAATCAAGTTACATTCTCATCCCCCAAAATAATTTCAGTTGTGTCACCCATTCTTCTACCTTTGGTACTCCATTTTCTGAGGAGCTTAACATGAATCCTAGTATTAACAATCTGCGTATTAAAAGAAGCAAGAAGTATATAGTCAGCCATAATTTAAAACTAGAGGTTATAAAATTATGAAGTGGACTATTAGATTTTTTATAGGCACCTATACAACATTCGGTTTTAGGAAGACTCCAATCAAATTTCAAAGTATGACCACATATAATCTCCAATTGAAATAGTTTATGTAAACTTATAATACAGAAAATTTACAATTACGAATTATTCTGAATCAATCTTTATTCTTCAGTCATCTATCCTTTCAATAAATCATATCAACACCACTCAGAATATTACGCCCAATCCTTATTAGAAAGATAATTGATCTCAGGTCCATAAATTATGATCTTTAAAACCAGTCTATTTCAGAAAAATTATCCATGGAAGTAAACATGGATACAATTACTATTATAAGGGAATAGAATCAAACACTTACCAAAATAGGAATCAATCGAGGACTCCGTTTGGGTGGCTACGGTGAATCCATTTAATCCCACAATCCGTCTGAATCTTTCACAGCTGTCTGACACGAATCGTCTTGAAATCGCAGTAGAGCTTATCTTGTATCAATTTCCTTTTTCTGTATCAGACGAAGGCGGTGTAGAAGAAGGCTACGGAGGGTTAGACAAATAAATCATGTTCGGGCCTTGGACTAATAAAAAAAACAAAAATGCCCATTTGTAGACACTTATATTAAAAAGCCCATTCGTTTAAGCCTGAATTTAATCAAATAAGAGCTATCTCATCTCGAAGTCTAAGAGAAATCGAACAATCAGAGAAGAAATATGCTGTATCTCGAAGCTCAAACGAAATATTCTGCGTCTTTTTCCATTTACCAGATGTAAAGATTCTGACGAAAAAATCTGAAACAAAGTCCCACAGGTTTTGGGAAAACAATTTAAAGGAACGCAGACAACTATTTTTTCACATAATCATGTAGTGGAGTTTAACAACATGAAAAATCAAGATAAGCCTCGAGCATGTAGTCTACTGTATTCCATCTAGACACTTTCCTCGTGCTCATCTTCTCAATAACCAAATGAGACAGCATTCTAAGAACTTGTAAGACCACAGTTTTATAAATGACTCAGCCTGATTCAAAGTACATAACCAAATCATAGTCATTATCGAATTAAAATCAAAGTGAACTAAGGCCATGTTCTTTACCCCGTAGCTACGTGTCCTCCGCTGCGGTTTCTACTGCAGCCTCCAACTAAGGTCAGGTTTGGTTTTCGAATAGATTCTGGAAAACCTCCTTGAACACAACGTTCATAGTTGATGTCTGTGGCTCCTTGCAATCTTTGTTGGTAATCAATATCTTTAATCCTTTTCTAGACTTCACTCTGGAGACAGCAACATATAATTGACCATGTGAAAACACAGGTCTGGGTAGAAACAAACCAACCTTTGCAAGTGTTTGACCCTGACTTTTGTTGATTGTCATTGCAAAATCAAGACTGGATATTGCCTACGCCTCATTTTAAAGGAAGCTTAGTGTCTGATGGAGTAATCAACATACGGGTTATGAACACCTTCTCTCCAACTCTAGTCCCTGTGATAACTTTGGCTTCGATAATATGATTAGCCATTTGAGTTATCTGCAATCTAGTTCCGTTGCACAACCCACCATTGGGATCAATATTCCTGAGAATCATTACCAGCGTACCAATCTTCAACCTTAGAGAATGATTAGGCAACCCTGATGCTTTTATACTATTAAGAAATTATGGTGAAAAAAACAGAATCATCCTTTGAGTTCGTATCTGCGGGATCAATACTATCAGAGCTGAAATATACTCTTTCCTCACCTTGCAAAAAGAAAGACTATAGTTATACGTTGAAAATTGACTCAGTAAAAACAAACTTCTCTTAACTTAACATACATACTATCAACCAACATGTATATGTACCTGTAAGGAGATCAAGCATATAGCTGTTGATCATATCAACATCATCATTAGTAGGACACAAGATGGCTCTCTCCTGGAAAAACAGAGGGTCTTTTGAATCCTTGAAGGTGTCCCCATAAACTTCTGAAACTATAGCCTCAATAGGATTTGTGCACTGTTTGACCAGAAGATCTTCGGGAATTTCAATCATGGTTTCTCCAGTATTAGGTTCATTTATCTTCCCATCACCTAAAGCTAATATCCATTCTAAGAACTCCTTCATCTCTTTAGCTTCAAGACTGTCTGTTTCAGAAAATAGTCTCATATTTTTTGTCAGCTGCAAAACTTTGCAATGCTTCCAAAGATACGAAGAATTAAGAGAAGACATAACAATATCAGCTCGATTTCCTCTAGGAATAACAGGAAGTATCTGTCTGTAATCGCCTCCGAATACAACCACTTTACCACCGAAAGGTATATCATCAGATTTCTTCATAATGGCGCAGAGAGTACGATCTAGTGATTCAAAGCAATGCTTGCTCATCATTGGTGCTTCATCCCAAATAATAAGAGAAGCTCTCTTAAGTAACTCAGCTTGGTCACTTTCTGGTTGTATATTGCAGGTTGAGAATTCGTGAGGATTAATTGGAATGCTAAATCTGGAATGGGCAGTTCTTCTCCCATGTAGCAACAAAGAGGCTATGCCGCTAGATGCTACATTGAGTACAATATCTCCTATGGATCGGATAGCGGCAGAAAGAATAGACCACAAAAAAGTTTTGCCTGTTCCTCCAAACTCATATACAAAAAATACACCTCCTTTTTTCCTGTTAACCGCCCCAGTTATCTCATCATAGACAGACCTCTGCTCATCCGTTAACTGTCTCAACCAAGTATCGTGTTTATAACGCAATTCTGCCTGCGGGTAACTGAGTTCATCTTGTAACAGCGGATTGTCAGCCTCTTCATTAGAGTTCGCAACTGGTTGCGGCCAGAGTTTGTGCGAGAATGAATAAAATGAAGAGGAATAAAAAATAGATTTTTCTCGATATTTGATAATGAATATTTTATTATTAAAGTTCCCAAAACAAAAGGGAATGAGAGTGAATAACATAGAAAAAATGTTTCATGTAAATGGTAAAAAAATTAAGGAATGAAGATGAATGATATTAATTAGGTATAGTATATGAGTTCAGGTATGAGTTGATGGAGAATCAGGTATAGTATATGAGTTCTGATCTGATCAAATCAGGTAGGTACAGTATGTCAAATATCCCAATGTGGTAATTTTTGAAGTAAATCTGAATTGTATAGCAGATTTTTTTTTGTCACACTTCAAAAATGGATTCCAAGTTTCCAACTACTAGACATGATGTAGTAAAATGATATTTGAATTGTATAAATGATTTTTTTTTTCATTCCCTATTATTGAAATGATATAGTGAAAATTGGGCAACTAACTAATAGACACCAAACTGAATCAAGAATCTTTTTGTGGTGTTCATTTTAGGTTCTTGCTACATAAGCAATGACATCAACCACTATAATTTGAGGGCAGTGCCGCTCCAGGGAAGATGACAAGAATCTAAACTGGTATCTCATGTCACGTCTCTTTTGTCTCGGTATAAACAGCAAATCAAGATTTCAAAAAGGTTTTCCTCTCAACAATATGTATTCTGAACCTTGTTACCGTAAATTAGTTCACACCAAAACTCTTAGTCCCTATATGTATACGGAAAAATCGTAAACACCAAATAATCCAAAAGGACCAAAAGTATCTTTTATTAAATATCGACGAATCAGTTTGTGATATGTCATATATGTGGTTCAAGATCATCGATCCAGTGGTTCGATATTTGGATTTGGAAGAAAGTTAACTCTTATGTAAACATATATGTTCTTTAAATTCTAAATCGAAAAAGATTATCCCGGTTACTTATTCAGAAGATAATCAAATAGTGATTTAAACATGTTCAAACATGTTCCTTACAAGTGAGGTTGACACCGATGTGGACGTTTAAACATGTTCTTCAAATTCTAAATCGAAAAAGATTATTCAGAAGATAATCAAATGGTGATTTAAACGTCCACATCGGTGTCCTAGACATCCCACATATGGCCATAGATACGTTTTGTGATAGTGCACGTATTCTCTTGTGACCGAATTCCTAGAAGATACCTTCCATAATTAATCATTAGATGGAGATTATATTATCTATGCATGCTTAAGGTATATGCGTTTGACTCCCAAAAGAAAAAACCAACAGGGGTGTGCATCAGTCATCAGTGCATGCTTGATAAACTTACATTCTTGGGTAAAATAGTACCATTTAGAGGGAAAAAATATATTAAATTCTATTTAAAAGAAGAAAATATATTTAAAATATAATAAAATGGAAAGTGTTTAAAATTAAAAAAAAAAATGAAGTCAATAATAGAAGCTAAAAAAAAAATTATTAAAATAAAGTTTTTTCCCCAACGAATCAGGGATTAAATGATAAAGAATGATTTAAAATAATCCCCACCACTGAAACAAAAGCTTCAAACAAATATCCATATATATGCCCTCTATATTATAGGGTGGAGAATATTTTAAATCCTTAACATTTGTATTATACGATACAGATCGTCTTTTTTTCTTCTTTTTTGAACCATACGATGCATGTGCATAAGACACAAGCTTATAACAAGTAGACCAAATCCAATGACGAAAACCTTTTTACTTTTTTGCTGCCTTTGTTGGTAAATGAGTTTATAGAAACAAATCGTCTACAATATTACGCTCCCCACCACATCAAGAAGAGAGAAGAAATAAAAATGGGAGAAAAAGCGAAAGCATCAGTGTTGGTCTTCTCATTTTCGATACAAGGACACATAAACCCGCTCCTCCAATTCTCAAAACGTCTAATCTCCAAGAACGTCACCGTCACATTCCTCACCACTTCCTCCACCCACAACACCATCATCCGTCGTGCCATAGCCGGAGGAGCCACCGCTCTTCCACTCTCCTTCGTCTCCCTCGACGATGGCTTCGAGGATGGCCACCCATCAACCGACTCATCTCCCGAGTACTTCGCAAAGTTCGAAGAAAACGCCTCTCGAAGCCTCTCTCAGCTTATCTCCTCGATGGAACCCAAACCAAACGCCGTCGTTTACGACTCGTGTATGCCTTGGGTTCTCGACGTTTGCCGGAAATACCCCGGCGTCGCTGCGGCGTCGTTTTTCACCCAGTGCTCCATTGTGAATGCGATTTATGTTCATTTCTTGCGTGGAGCGTTTAAGGAGTTTCAGGACGACGTCATTTTGCCTGCGATGCCTCCGTTGAAGGGTAGTGACTTGCCGGTGTTTCTGTACGACAATAATCTCTGTCGGCCTTTGTTTGAGCTCATCAGTAGCCAGTTTGTGAATGTTGACCACATTGACTTCTTCTTGGTTAACTCGTTCGATGAACTCGAGATCGAGGTAAATCTTTAATTTTAGAGTTTTATTGTTTATTTTTTGCTCATTTACTAATTATATCGGCAAAATGACATCCAAATGAAAGTTTTCTTTCTCACGTGATGTAATGGTGGATGGATAGTGGATAGTGGATAGTGGATAGTGGATAGTGGATACAATATCCTATTACTACTTGATGCATATAAAAACACAAAGCAATAACACATAACAAAATTTAAGTGTCAGATTTCAATTGTAAAGTTGGTCTTAATTCCTTTACCCAATAATATGCTTAGTAGTTAGTAGGTTCGTGGTATAAAAAAACGTAAAGATTGTCTGAGGAAAAAAGTAAAAATAAAATATACTTCCTCCATTCCACAATATAAGATATTTGAGATTTTTTACATAAATTAAAAAAATATTTAATGTGTGAATTGTTTTTTCACACCTATTATCTTTTAATAAATATTAACCAATCACAATTTAAGTATCCAAATACTATTGATCAATATTTATTGAAATTTGTAATTTATTAACATTAATTAGTAAAAAATAACTTTAAAAACCTAAAACATATTGTGGAACGGAGGGAGTAAAAAGCATCATTGTTTCGTACGACAAAAAGAACAAAAGAACATCATCATTAAATCTCGAGTAATAGTAAAATATACCTTCCAATAATCTCTAAATTAAAAAACAGAATTTGACACATTTTCTTTATCCTGTTCACATTCAAAATGACTATTTTGCTCTTTGTTACAATTTGTTATCTTTGGTAATAATGCTAATAAATACAATATTATCACTAACAATATCAGTTAGCATGATAACATTATCGATAACATTATCATTAGTTAGCGTGCTAATCGAAAATTATATGTTGTTACTTAATTTATTATCTTTGGTAACAAGCTAACAAATACAATATTATCGTTAACAATATTAAGTTATCGTGCTAACTGATATTGTTAACGATAATATTAAATTATCTTTGCCACAATAATATGAGTTAACGTGCTAATCAAAAAGTTTCGCTAACAAATACAATATTATCGCTAACAATATTAATTTATTATGCTAACTGATATTATTAGCAATAATATTAAGTTATCTTTGGCACGATAATATGAGTTAGCGTGCTAATCAAAAAGTTATACGATATATTATCATTAACAATATATTATTGTTATATGATAATTGAATTAACTCGATTATCATCATTGTTATCGTTATTATTTTCATCAATTCAATATGACATTTTTAGTAATTATTTGATATATAAAGGATATATTTGGTTTAAAATTTGTTTATCTTTTCTCGTTCACCTAATTTTAAAACATTGACTCATTTTTTCTAATTTTCATATTATCCAAGGATATATATTAAATTCTCCCTTGAATCTCTTCATTCATCTTCGTATCGATTGGGCGAACATCCCAAGGTACTGATTTCTCTGTAGCATACGCGATCGGATGGGGTTTAACGTGGCAAATATGTAGCCATTAGTGATTTTATCTTACATGTGTCATACTCTATACCTTTTGATTATTTTAGTACTGTATATACATTTGGGATAGACATGTGTGAATGTGTTCCTTCCTACCAAATAGAAGTTTTATAAAAAAAAAAGTTTATTAGCTGTAAATATATATAAAAAAAAAAGTATAGCTTAGTTTATTTTATTTTGATTGTCATTGTTATTATGATAATTTAAAAAAAAAATCGCAAATTATTATATGATTCCAGTTTCCGAAATCATATAAGTAGATGGATTTTTTTAATCAAATTATTTGATTTAGTCTCTCTAACTAATTCCACAATGTGAGGTTGAGTAATGTAAGTATACTGCATATGAGCATTATTCATTTTAATTGATCCAAAATCATAGTCAGGCTTAACAATTGGAATTATTGCATTGCATGCGTCAGATAAGTAGATAACTATAAAGTCTATAATTTTCTTTCATTACAATGAAGTTATGAGTATTTGATAGCGTATATGATAGATAATTAGTTTTCTCCCACTTTAAAAGCTCAAATTCTACACTTTAGGACTCAATTAGTTTTGTCTGGTCACTTATGTTATTCTCGAGTATTTCTCGTTGATTTTTATATTCGTGGTTTTTTTTATAAGGCCAACTGAGAACATGTTCATGTTTGGTTCCAAGTAGCAAAATGATTCTAGTGCGAAAACTTTTAGGTCGGGCCGGTTTGGCTGACACGTTTACTCGAAAACTTCTTAACATGTCCTTGTTTCTAGATAACAGAAAGCTGATGTGAAAAAATGAGAAGAAAAGGTTGATAACTTTTAAAGTGTGAAACATATATGGTTACGGCATTTTGCTTTCAAGACACAATTAAGTCATGGCGCCGTCATTCACATAAGCTACATACTTCATAATGACAAAATTAAAGTACGTGGCAAAATTAAAGGCAGCCCACAAAAATATATGGTGTTTTAGTTAGAACTTAGAAATTAGACTCATATGTAATTTTTAACTTTGATGGTTTCAGATACAGCTTCATCTAATATAGTGAAATGTATGCATGCAGCAATTGATTTGTTTAATTCTGAAATCAATCTACATAGTGTATATATGATCCAGCTATACTAACGTTTCCTTTATTGCCTGTATTAACTGAAATGCTAAATGTTGTTCTCAGGTGCTTGAATGGATGAAGAACCAATGGCCGGTCAAGAACATTGGACCAATGATTCCATCAATGTACTTAGACAAAAGATTAGACGGTGACAAAGACTACGGAATCAGTCTCTTTAACCCCCAAGTCAACGAATGCCTCGATTGGCTTGACTCAAAACCCCCCGGTTCGGTGCTCTATGTTTCCTTTGGAAGCTTAGCTATCCTAAAAGACGACCAAATGATCGAAATCGCGGCTGGTCTAAAACAAACCGGGCATAACTTCTTGTGGGTTGTTAGAGAAACAGAGACAAAGAAGCTCCCAAGCAATTACATTGAGGAAATTGGTGAGAAAGGATTGATAGTACATTGGAGTCCTCAGCTACAAGTTCTTGCGCACAAATCAATCGGTTGTTTCATGACACATTGCGGGTGGAACTCGACTTTGGAGGCATTAAGCTTAGGAGTGCCTTTGATTGGAATGCCGGCTTATAGCGATCAGCCGACTAATGCTAAGTTTATCGAAGATGTGTGGAAGGTTGGTGTTAGGGTTAAGGCTGATAAAAATGGGTTTGTGACGAAGGAAGAGATTGTGAGATGTGTTGGAGAAGTTATGGAGGAGACGTCGGAGAAAGGGAAAGAGATCAGAAAGAATGCTGAGAGATTGATGGAGTTTGCAAGAGAAGCTTTGTCTGAAGGAGGAAACTCTGATAAGAATATTGATGAGTTTGTTTCTCAAATTGCTAGCTAATCTGATCGTATCACTATGTGATGCATAATAATGTGTTTTTCGGGAGTTCTTAGAAAACTAAGAATTTTCGATTCTGATCTATTTTGTTATTGTTGTTTCGGAGATGCTTGTAGTATGAACAACGTGACATAAAATGATTGGAGACGGGAGAAATATGGATTGAAGAATAAATAAACCAAGAAGTTAAGTTTTATGCGTTTTTTTATTTGTTGCCATTGAATTATCTTACAATAAAATATGTTATTATCAACGAAAACATTTTTTCTTCTAGATTATAGATTAGTGTTTGCTAATTATGATTTTGGGGGGCGGTGTGGTGGGGGAATGTGAGTGAAATATATAATCGTTACAAGTTTTTCAAATCACCTTTTTTTACCGCAATTTTCAAACTACATTTGATTATGCAAAATATAAAAGTACTTTCACATACTGTTTTTTTTTTTTAAAGTTGGATGCATTAAAACTAATAGCGGCAAGATAGACCATTTCTTTACAAGTCCAGTCTACTCCATTAGACCACCATTACCATGTACTATGTGAAGTCACTAACGTATTGTCTCTCTTAGTTTCAACTTTCAACAATTGCTTAAAATGTGTTGGTTTGAGCTCCCAAAAGTTATTGTCGTTGATAATATTTTGAAATTGAATCCATTGCCAAAAGTTACCTTTCGTCTTTTTCTTTGCCCTCGCAATTTTTTTTTTTTTTTTTTTTTTTTTTTTTTTTTTTTTTTTTTTTTTTTTNGATGTTTATTCTACTCTTTTGATTTTTTTCATCTATCACATGATTTTATATCCACGTAAAAATATAGCGAACAACTCCATTGAGGATCCTACAAACGTATAAGAATTATACGCACCACAAAGATCCACTATAAACAGTCTTGTGCTCTGTTTACTGTAAACAACTCCATTATGGATATATACCTTTATCTCCATAATTTGCAATAATTTCTGTTTTTATTTATTTAATATTAGTGAAGATATCAATAAGAAAATATTTATTTTTAAATATTAGTGTGAGACATTAATAGAAATCTATCATTTTTAAAACCAAATCTGCAGATTTGCAAACTCTTGAGTTTTTTTTTTTTTTTTTTTTTACATTATATATTTAATAAAAGTTACCAATATTTTTCTGAATTTTGTTGAAATTTTTAAGGAAAATATTTGTAGGAAAGGAAGAAAAAATAGAAAACTTTGTAGTAATTTCATTTTAAACGAAAAGTATTAGTACTCTCGTTCCAGAATATAAGATTTTTTAGACTTTTCACACAAATTAAGAAACATTTATTGTTTAACAATAAATAATTTATTTTTTTAATCAAACCACTTTTTAATAAATATTAACCAATAGAGTTTCAAGAATTCAATTACTTTTAATTAATGGTTTTTGAAATTTGTAAAAAGTATCTTAAAAATTCTAAAACATCTTATATTCTCTAAAAAAAAATAATAATTATACAACATACTATATTCTGTAACGGAGGGAGTATTAGTTTTCAACAAATTTTGGACAGCCTATAGCCTAAATTCCTAAACAATATCCCGAGAAGAAAACGGAAAAACAAATCTTAAGGAACATTTATGCACCATAAATAGTGGGGGGATTTGACAAAAATAGACCATAACATTATTTTTTTTAAGGGATTAGACCACAACATGAAATAATTGCAAAACTAACCTCTTGCACATTAATCGGACCCCACACCCACTTATGAACAAACAAAAAAACGTATGCCTTGATTACGTTTTTAACCTCCGGACGATGAGGTCTACCAGTTATGTCTACCTAATAGACAAACTTGAAGATATACCTATTAATAATATCTTAAATTTTAATTAACAATTAAAAAAAAAATTTTGACACCAAAACCTATATGAATAATTAAAACATAGACATTATCATCTACCAAAAATA
>OVBJ01001334.1:0-29775 GCA_900406535.1 Noccaea bulbosa
CTGGTCCTCTGGACTTGAATCCTGTATACCACAAAGTTCTTTTATCAATATTCTTCACCACTAGAGGTGTTGTCCTACAACCTAAAAGAAGTCATATGATATATTATATAACACGGAGAAAACATGTGTTCTAAATTTCATTGGGCGTTATTCGGGCGCTCGGTCCGAAAATAGCAATTTTTGCATAAATTAAAAATATATCGAAGCGTAATCAGAGATTATTTTAGATCATTTATCTAATTTTACTATTATATAATATGTACCGTAGCTTAATTAAAGTTCAGCTTAGTCTAGTAGTATGATAAACGCGAAAAAATACAATAAACTGAAAATCAGATTTTGTAGAAATACAATCTCCAAATCCAAACCAATGTGATCCACTCTGCTTACACACACACGGCGGGAAGAAAATCCTCTTCCTCGGCTCCTCTTGCATCTACCCCAAATTCGCTCCTCAGCCAATCCCCGAATCCGCTCTTCTCACCGGTCCGCTCGAACCGACAAACGAATGGTACGCTATCGTCAAGATCGCTGGGATTAAGATGTGTCAAGCGTACCGGATTCAGCATCAGTGGGATGCGATCTCCGGTATGCCAACGAATCTCTATGGTCAGAACGATAATTTCCACCCGGAGAATTCTCACGTGCTTCCTGCTCTCATGAGGAGGTTCCATGAAGCTAAAGCCAACGATGCTGAGGAAGTTGTGGTTTGGGGAGGTGGAAGCCCGTTGAGGGAGTTCTTGCACGTCGATGATTTGGCCGATGCTTGTGTTTTCTTGATGGATCGATACAGCGGATTCGAGCATGTTAATATAGGAAGTGGTGTTGAAGTGACGATCAAAGAATTGGCTGAGCTGGTGAAAGAAGTTGTTGGGAAAGCTTGTTTGGGATTGCACAAAGCCAGACGGGACACCGAGGAAGCTGATGGATAGCTCCAAGCTCGCGTCTTTGGGATGGACACCGAAGATTTCTGTTAAAGATGGTCTTCGACAAACTTATGATTGGTACTTGGAGAATGTTGTGCAGAAGAAGCAGTAGAAGAAAAACAATTTCAGGGTAAGTGTGGTTATTTAAAAATCGCGTATGTGATAAACGCGTTTGCGTTTCTGGTTCTATATCTCGAGCTTCGAGACTTGATCTTGTTTAAATCATATTGTTTCCACCTTGTTTTAAACAATAATTCTTGCTCCTTCTTAGCTATGTTAAGCTTGGCATTGGCTTCGTTTTCTCTGATATCCTTATCCTTTCTTTCAACCTCCGGATCTCCATGTCCAATTCGTCGTCGTTCTTTTTATCCGCCATCTCCTAAAATGTTCCAATGTGATAAACCCTAGTGCGAAGAAATACAATAAACTGAAAATCAAACCTCAGAAATACTTCGCTATTACGCCAAAATAGAATAAAATAGAATAACAACAGAAAAGAGGATATAACCTGACTCTGACGGAAGATGAAGAAAGGTGTCACGAGTATGAACTAGTCAACGCCGCGTGACATGGCTGATGTCTTAGATTTGTGTGTTGATAATTACGAGTCGCTTCTCGAGGATCTCAACGATGCTTCTGCTGCGGTTGATGATGGAGACTATGGACGGCTTGAGAGCGTGGTGAGTGCTGCGATCGCTGATGTGGTGACTTGCTTTGATGCGTTCACTGACTCGTCGGAGCTTGAGTCGCCGATGGCTAATGTCCATGCTTTTCTTAAGAAGCTTTGTAGCAATGTCTTGGCTATTTCTCAGATGATCTACATGTGAATCAATGTATATATCTCACTAAACGAAAAACAAACGAAAAAACAATATCGATATTCAAGATACATTTTTTCAATATGTTGGACTTGGAGTCTCTAAAACATTTTTAAACTCATGTAGATAACTTTGATATATTAGCCAATCGTTGGACCGGAAACAAGTTTTATTAAGGAATTGATTTTACTGAAATGCTGTATCGTTTGCATCATTGCATGTGAACAGATATTTTCATCTCAATTGTAAGACGGATTTTTTCCTCATGAAAATAACACGTGTGACAATAGCGTTTTGTAATCGAAGCTAGAAACAAAAGGCGTTTGCGTGTAAGTGTAACACTATCGGACCTGAAATTGACCCGCCCCATTCTAAATTAACGGGTTAAAACCCGACCCGATACAAAAACAGATATCGATTAGAGAGAGAGAGCCTCCGTAGTCAGTTTAGTCACCATTTACTCTTCGAAGAAGGAAAAAAAAAATCCCCAAATTTCGCAAGGATAAGGGCCGGAAAGTTCCTCGCCGGTGACGGAACTAGGGTTACAATCATCCCCAACTGAACAAGAAATGGCTCATGCTTGCGTCTCCACATCGGCGTCTTCTCTCAGATTCACAGCCGGATTCATCAGTTTCAATGGCTCCTCTTTCGATTCTCCGAAGCTTTCTCTCCCTGTCGAGCCCCTCCGTTCAAGGTAGAAGCATTTTCCAGTGTAATTGACTGTGATTTCTCTCGAAATTACGGAATCTTAGGTTAAATTTAGGGATTTTAAGAGTCTGGGCGAATTTTGTTTGCAGGAAGACGAAGAAGTTAGTTAGCGACAGAAAGAGTTGGAAGAACTCATCTCCTAAGGCTGTGTATTCCGGAAATACCTGGACGCCGGAGATTCCTTCTCCTCAGGGAGTATGGTCCATAAGGTGAAACTTTAGCTTGACGATGTTCTTGCTGTGAATCTCAAACTCTTTTGATGGTTAAATATGGAAGTATGTTACTGTGCAGAGATGATTTGCAAGTCCCTTCTTCACCGTATTTTCCGGCGTATGCTCAAGGACAAGGACCGCCTCCTATGGTGCAAGAGCGTTTCCAGAGTATCATAAGCCAGCTCTTCCAATATGTAAACCGATGAAATCTCTTTCTTTAAGATTGATTATCAAAGGTTCCAGCTTAGTTCTCCTGTGAATGAACTGGTCTTTCTGTTTTCATTTGATCGTTAGAGGATTATTCGCTGCGGTGGTGCTGTGGATGATGATATGGCAAACATAATTGTGGCTCAGCTTCTGTACCTTGACGCTGTTGATCCTACTAAGGTCAGATATTGTAGAATTGATGCCTTGTTTCTTGATTCAGATGTTTTGATAAGGGTTCTGATAGTGCTAATGTTGAACAGGATATAGTCATGTATGTGAATTCTCCTGGTGGATCAGTTACAGCTGGTAACAACACTTTTGTTAGCTTACTTGTTACCCTGTGATGAGTTAAAGTTTCTCTTGTGTATCATCTTTTTTGTTTGGTTTTCGCTCTTAATGACTCTTATGTATCTCTCACTTTCTCCAGGCATGGCTGTCTTCGATACTATGAGGCACATCCGGCCTGACGTGTCCACAGTTTGTGTCGGTCTAGCTGCTAGGTAAAACTTTCACCATCCTTTTACTCTCATTTAGGCATTAGTTTGTGAGGGTCCTTGGTAAATTGATAGTTTCTTGTACAGTTTTAAAACCTCTATTTTCACTCAAACGCATAGCGTTTCTCAACAATGATGACGTTTGTGATTAAATGTGGGTTTCTATGGATTGTAATACCAAACACTTTGCTTCTGTGTTGTTTTTGAGGAACAGTATGGGAGCTTTTCTGCTTAGTGCAGGAACCAAAGGTAGTCTCTTAATCCTTTCATATATAAGCAAAAGCTTTAGTTAAGTCTATTCTTTTCAATTCAACGATGCAGACTTAGCTTTATTTGTAAAAAACTGTAGGAAAAAGATACAGTCTACCAAACTCAAGGATAATGATCCATCAGCCGCTTGGTGGAGCTCAGGGTGGTCAAACTGACATCGACATTCAGGTCCAGTTTAAAATCAGTCGTTGTCTATAGTTTGTTGCAGAGACTAGAATGATTTGAATATCAATTCGTTTTGAAACCTAACCGGATAAGTTCATGGTGTGAAACCAGGCAAATGAAATGCTGCATCACAAGGCAAACCTAAACGGGTACCTCGCGTACCACACTGGTCAAAGCTTGGAGAAGATAAACCAGGACACAGACCGTGATTTCTTCATGAGTGCTAAAGAAGCAAAAGAGTATGGACTTATCGACGGTGTCATCATGAACCCTCTTAAAGCTCTTCAGCCTCTTGCAGCAGCTTAATCGCCTCTTAAAGGTTCAGGCTTAGCAGCTTTTTCATTGGCCTTTTATAAGGAAAATCAGATTTGTTTGGGATCAAAATCAGTAGCTGATGATACATACATGGAAAAACAAAGTAAAGTTTCTTGCTCCGCTGTTTGATTGGATAATCGGATTATTAGCCACTTTTAATTTCTTTGTATCAACATTTCTTTTTAGTCTCATACTTGCAATGCGGCTATTGATGTTGACTCTTTAAAATTACCTGCTTTCAATTGGTGATCGGATTTTAAATTGTGAAAACACCCAGAAGTTGTTCAATCTAGTTCTTCTAAGGTTAGAAAGTGACAAACAAAAAGTTACCGCCTGTGTTTTTTTTTATTCTCTCTCTCGGCTGCTGCTTGTCGTTTTTTGGGTTAACGGATAGAAGATCTTCCCAATTTAATAATTTGTATTTGACTTTTGTTTTCAAACTTAAAGTTACAACTCCACTAGTTCCTAATCCTGAGTTTGTCAATTTTTAACACAATGATTTATAACTAACTTCTCTATTGATCTATTACCTGTCATATAAGACCTTTTCTCTTTAACAGAAAAATCAGAAAACTTTGCATATATCGTCTTAAATCTTAATCTACATGTACACGTTTTACGATCTAACTGAAGAAAACTATAGATATAACGGAACTTTATCCATGTAATGGTCGAACACTAAGATATGTTGGGTCCGTCGGATGCATATTGGTCAAAGGCCATTTTACCAACTTGTAGTAACCAATACGTTTAATACGAATTTTAGCATAAAGTATTAACACTATCTTCATTACTATTAATTTTCAATGAAATTAAAACGAAACACGAGTATCCATCGGCCGGCTGTTTTCGTCGATGAACATATATGAAAATTTGAGGGGGATCCATTAGAAAAAAAACTGGACATTTATAAATAATTAGTTATATATCAAAAGTAGATTAAAAGAAAAACAAATAAAAAAGGAACCTGTGTAGCTAGACGACCATAAACGTGGTTGCCAAACACACTTTCTAAAAGTTTTGTATATATATATCTCTGTCTTACATCCTCTGTTTCTTCTCATCCAAGCAACAGTATCTTCCCATTTTTCTTATTCTTCTCAGTGTTTCATCATTCTTTGCCATTAAGATGGAATATGAAGAAACACAAAAGAACAAAAGATGCAGCTGGTCACTGGTTCGACCATTTCAAATGATCTCCATTAGCCTTCTTAGTCTCCTCGTTCCTCTCTCTTTCCTCTTCCTTTCACGTCTCTCTCTCTCCTCAGTTACCGTCACCGTCTCCCGCTTATCCTCCTTTCTTCACCAAGCCGATGTCGGAGTCTTATACACAATATTATCTCTCATCATCGTCTCCACATTAATCCACAATCTCTCCGGAAAACCAGAATGCTCTGTTTTCCATTCCCATCTCTACATCTGCTGGATCGTTCTCTTCATCGTCCAAGCTTGTGTCGCTTTTGGAATCGAAGGAACCATGAGCACGATCATGTCTACAGATCCGGACAAAAGCTTTCTTCTTGCGTCACAAGAAAGGTGGGTCTTGGTTAGGGTTATGTTCTTTTTGGGCCTGCACGAAGTGATGCTGATGTGGTTTCGAGTCGTGGTTAAGCCGGTGGTCGACGACACTGTTTTCGGGGTTTACGTGGAGGAGGAGAAGTGGTCAGAGAGAACCGTCGTGGCGGTGACTTTTGGTCTAATGTGGTGGTGGAGGCTAAGAGATGAAGTAGAAAGTTTGGTGGTGGTTGCAGAGGTTAAACGTAACCTTCTGATTCGTCTAGGGGGTTCTGATATTGTCAATTGGTGGATGTATTACATCTGCGTTGTGATTGGTATTGTCAAGATCTTCAGAGGGATTTTGTATTTTGTGAATATGTTAATTTTGACCATTAAGAGGTCGAGAAAAGGATATGAATCTTCCGTTGTTGTTGTTGTTGATGATGAATATCATGTGTAAGAGATTTGATAACTTCAAATGAATTTCTTTAAAAAATGTTCCATTCAGTTTTGTTTTTCTTCGATCTTCTGATGCATTTAAATAGTAAACTAGAGAGTATTTTTTTAAGGTCAGTGACGATGCATGCATAAATTATACTCGACGACATAAAAACAAAAATTAAATATATATAGAAAAACAGTACAAATGTTAAATTTTATTCGTCCGCGCCAGTCAAAAAGATTTTGTAATATTAGTGAATGTTATGACATATATAAACCACAATACGCTTCAATACTCAAAAAAATGGATAGATACGGATCGATACGCACATAGTAAATTTATTATTAGGAAAACGAAATAGAGTTGGAAACATTGCGATTATGAATTACGATCCCGTACATGCATTTTCGTAACAGACAAATACAAAATGTATCGGTAGATTCATACCGGAAACTAAATATATTTTTATACAAACAACGATTCTACAATTTTATAACTAATTTTCTTAAACCTTATACACAGTAACACAGATTACAGATATACCAATTTCTTCGAGATAATTAGTTTCGCCTTTGCCGCCAGGTGCCGACATTCGAGTATATCCACATCTGTTATCAAGGGTTTAAAACCAGTTATCGCATAAATATGAGTTTGTAAACTTGAGATTTCAAGACATCAAATTTATAGCCAACCCAAAACCCAAAAATCTATATCAAAAAAAAAAACAAAAAAAAAACAAAACAAAACCCAAATACATACTAGGTATTATATATTTAAAATAAAAAAAAATTCCTCATATTCATATTATTTGCCTTTTAAAACATTCACTTCTATATACGTGTCTTCCAGATCATAATTTTCCTTGTTAATTCTTTTTTTTCCTTGGTTTCGTTTTTACATCTTATTTAAACCACACAGATTCCCTTCCAACAACATCAGAAAGGCACATGAAAATGAGAAGCGAAGGGATACTGGAGAAGGTAATTACAAGTTACATGTGTGTTACAGTCTTCTCTTGTTCGTTTTCTTAAAACTAAGTGAGAAGCAATATGATTTTAGCTATATATTTTTGGTTTGTATCGCGCGTGTCTAAAAATTATACTCTTTTATTCATCTTTTCTGACATTTTTTCCCCATAATTTTTCGTCATTTGAATGTGCCGTATGAACTTTATTGTTGATTTTCCTCCCGGATTGTATCAGGTGAAAGAGCAAATCGAAAGAGAAAGATCTCAGCATATTGAGGTCAGAGACTTTTATATATATTTTATGTTGTAAAGATATGAGATAATTAATCAAAGATTTTCCAAGGGGTTTTCTTTTTCTTTCTTCTAAAAAAAAAAAGATTTCTCAAGGGTATAGTTACTCTACGTGTTGCAAATAGATGAAAAGATAAACGTACAATTCTGCACTGTCAGAATTTTGAAGAGAAAAAAGGAAGAGAGTAATTCTACACTGCCTTATGAAACGGACAATTCTACACTGTCAGAATCGTCGGATTCTGAAACAAAAATATATTACAGTATTTCAAAATTTTAAGTCTACATGAACAAATTAAATCATATCCAGTTTATGCATTTAACTTTGAAAATCATTAACCTATTTTGATTAACAGACGATATTCGAGCGGAGATGCATACCGAGTGTGGCTAGTCATACTTCACAGCATCTTTTGATTGCCTTTATTCGGTCCACTTCAAAGGATTATTTTGGAAGAGACAACAATATGCTTTCTTCAAGAATGAAAGCACCAATCCATCATTTCAGTGGCTCCTCTTTTGATTCTAACAAAAATACTGACATTCCTGATGAAATTGTTACATTACCAAGTGTCAAGCTTCCATTTGTTGAGCAGCTACCTCGATCCATTTTCTGGGCTTTCACGGAGAGGCATGTTTGTTTTTATTTATTTTATTTTAATTTTAACAATCTATTAATATATATCACTCATATATATGTATATATATATATATATATATATATATATGTGTGTGTGTCTTTTGCACTGCAGTAATAAGTTAATGGTTGAAAGTGATTCTGTGATTGGTAAGAAACAAATCTACTATGTGGATGGTGAAGCAATGAAAATGTGTAGCGATAGCGAAGAAAGTGGAGAAGATCGGGAAGAAACTGAGAAAGAAAAAGTGGAATATTCCGAGGGTGCAGATCGGCTTATATGGTTAGCTTTTGTTCGTTATATCTATGTTCTTGATTACTACGGAGTCATTTATATATGCATATGCAAGTGGTGACTTCGTACACAACTTTCATTTCGAAATAGTTTTTAGCACTTTTTTATAATATGTATGTATGAATTGAGATCTCTACATTACTTATAAATAGATTGAGAGGGTCCGTTAATGACATGGTAGAAATATTTGCAGGCAAATTGGGCAAGAGGAAAGGTTGGATGATATTGTCATGCAGAGTGCTCTCTCCAACTGCCTCGGAATAGAATTTTCAGATATTTTGGTAATAGTGGAATCGAATCTTCATATACAACCCTTTTCTTTTGGTCTAGGTCATGAGAAATGTTCTAACTTTCGAAATTTAATGTAGGAGAGATACAATGAGCTTAACAAGCTTAAGAACGAAGGCAATTTCGAGGAAGCTTCTGATAAGTGCTTAGTTAGTTGTATCGGGGATTCTTTGAATCTTTGTGATAGGCGTTTTTGCCGTCGTTGCTTGGTAACTTTGAGTCTTCTTTTTTTTTTTATTGGCGCAAGATGTTTTTCACAGAAATAAAATAAATCCTACATGTTAATTTTCTCTCTCTCATGTTTACAGAAATTTAACTGTCAGATGCACGAAGAATATCAGCCTGTGTTTATTAATGTAAGCTTGAATTTATTGATTTAAATAACTTTTAAGTTGTTGTATAAACCTTATAAGCTCAAGTGATAAACTTAATTAGATGACTTTGGCTTGTCGACAGAGAAAAAAAATATGTAATATGTCTGAGAATGAAGATGTTAGAGAACAATGCAGTGAGCATTGTTACCTCAAGGTCTCTCTCTGTCTCTATATATATATATTGTTCTATAAATCTTACATTGTTCATTTCTTAATTATGTTTTTTTTTCTTACTGGTTTAATAGCTAAGGAGTTTCACAGAAGCTGATCATGTGGTGGATAGTGATAATAACTCTATGTCAAACAAGAAAGAGAAGAATGTGGTCTTCCGAAGCACAGAAACAGAAGATTGTGATACTAATGAAGTAACAAAAGATCTTACAGAGATGTTTATTCTATCCCAAGCATGTAATGAGTGGACGCCTGTGGAGAAGAGCCTTTACTTGGAAGGAGTTCGAATCTTCGGAAAAAAAAGGTAACAAAATAAAAATGGATTCATGGTATTAATATATAGTTATCTGAAAATGACAATATTATGTCTGTAATTGAGTTTAAGATTGATGATACTTACAATTAGTATGTGTTCGGCCTTGTTCGTGATTTTTCCGCAGTTGTAATATTGCAATAAACTTACTTCCGGGGCTTAAGACGTGTTTAGAGATTTACAACTACATGCGCGAACAAGATCCATCAGCAAAAGATAATGCAGAAACAGACAATCAGGTAAAAAAAAAAAAATTTAAGTAATTAATCTTTATGACCTTTTATGTTTTTTTTTGTTTTGGTTGAACACGAAATTTTATGTAAAAACGACAATATTTAAGCTTCATATTGATGATATCATTACAGGTTCATAAAGAAGAATCTCGGAAAAAACATAGGTTGGTAAAGAAAATCAGACTCCGAAAGTACTCTGGTTGTCCAATTGCTTTAAAAAATAGGGCTAATGAAGAAAACAAGCCTTATAAGCATTACACACCATGCACTTGTGAGCCAGTTTGTGGAGATAACTGCACTTGTTTAACTAATGAAAATTGCTGCGAGAAATATTGCGGGTATGTCATTTTTTTTTTTTTTTTTTTTTTTTTTTTTTANTTTTTTTTTTTTTTTGCAATTGAGAACATTCTTAAGTCTGATTGTAAACGCTATTTTCTTTGAGATTTAGTTTAGTCGACGATTCGAACCATATGTATTGTGGATGTCGTTTAAATCATAAGTTTATATTTATTCAGGTGTCTAGAGATTTGCAACAATCGTTTTGGAGGATGCACTTGTGCAAAGGGTCAATGCATAAATGGACAGTGCCCTTGCTTTGCTGCTGCACGTGAATGCGATCCAGATCTTTGTCGGAATTGTTGGTTTGGGTAACCTTTTCATTTCGATATCTCTTTACAAATTCAGTCATTACGTTCAAAAATAAATCCCGTACAATACTTTGTTTTACATATATAGCTGTGGAGGTGGAGTGACATCGGTGAAAAGCCAATGCAAGAACATGAGATTCCTCATTAGGAAGTATAAGAGGGTAATCATCGACATCAAAATCAGCATCCAAATTTTAACGAATTATACGAAAACTATTTAATTTGTGTTTCTTTCTTATTCACCAGATTATCATTGCAAGATCTGATGTTCATGGATGGGGTGCATTTACAAAGGTAAGCAATACTCATGCTAGGGTTTAGTTAAAACCAAATTGTAATTGTCCATGATATGAAAAATAAAAAACACAGAGAAAGAAACAAAATACTTATGTTTCTTAATTTTTATTTTTCTCCTTTTTTTTTTTTGAACAACCCATGCATTAAAATCGAAAACATAGTGTTACATAGTAGGCGATAGAGCCAAGAAATCACAGAGAGCTTATTTTCCTTTGGTTTTTAAAAATGTTAAAACTTAAGACAATGAAAGATTTAATCTGATTTGATCCTTCAGGAGTCTTTAAGAAAAAATGACTTTCTAGGAGAATACACTGGCGAATTGATCTCTCATGAGGAAGCTGATGAACGCGGAAGACCAGATGAGATCGGTTCCTCCTATCTCTTTACTTTAAATAATCAGGTTTGTAACTTTACTCTTCAGATACCTACTTAGCTTGCTTATCAATATACGAGTTGCAAAACTGTACTCATTAAAGTAACATTTTACAGATCGTAATTGATGCTCGACGTAAAGGAAACAAGTTTAGATTTCTCAATCACTCAGCAAAACCTAACTGCTACGCCAAGGTACCAATCGTATATATATATATATCTCCAAAACATTCCAAGAAACTCAGACTAATGAAGTGATGATATTTCTGACCTTTACAATGTGTGCAGTTGATGATTGTGAGAGGAGATCATAGGATTGGAATATTTGCGTCTAAACCAATCGATGAAGGTGAGGAGCTTTTCTTCGACTATTGCTATGGGCCTGGACAAGCGTCTTGGTTTCGTAGCGGCAAACCTCGAAAGAGTGGTGGTGGCCCTAAAAGGTCTAAGGACATGAAACATCTCTCCACCAGTTAGACTTGGATCTGAGGAAGAAAAGCCATATATTTATTAGGGTTTCCATGTGTTTTCTTAGTAGATCAAATTTTAACTATTTGTTTTATATGTTTTGAAGATTTTTCATTTTTGTCTCATGTGTTTTAAGTTTTAACTCTTGAAGTTTCCTTTTAGTATTTCAGTGAAAAAAATCATGTTTTTGTTGTTAATACTCTTCGTATATAGCCCAAAAAGGCTTAACTCTCATACAATCAAATATATAACAGGTCATAGATAAAAATGGGTTTACAATTCAAAAACTGTCAGCTATGAATTGTATTTGATTATCGTATTTAAAAATGAATATATGGAGGAAGTACATCATCTCTCCAGGCGTGTTTGTAAATAACTCATGTTACAGATTGCCAACGAAGTGGCTGTAGTTTAGTGGTAAGAATTCCACGTTGTGGCCGTGGAGACCTGGGCTCGAATCCCAGCAGCCACACTTAAATCCTTTTTTCATTTTTCATTCATAGCAAGGGTATTTCTGTCTTTTAAAGATTATAAGTCACCATTAGATCGCCACCGTCCATCTCTCCCAACTGTCCCCTAATTTTCGTGCTATATAATACACATTCATACGTAAATGTTAAAAAAAAAAACGTCCTTCTACTACATTCACGACACGCGTCCGCGGTCCGTTCATGGAAAAAGCTTGTTGCCGTTATCTATGTTGACGTGGCTTTTCCTTCTTGCGACCGACTTTCATTGTTACCGTTAGCCTTGTTGACGTGGCTTTTCTCTCTCAAAATTCAGAAACTAGCCGTTCCAAAATTATAACGGTAACTTGGACTTCAAAATCAAACGGCTAGATTTCGATTTCTATGAATAATCACCCAAAATCCCCTTCAAGTAAAGAAACATATTCTTATCTCGATTCTTTTCCATCCATCTCTACAAGGAAAGAAAATATTCTTCTCCCGCCAAATGTCTCTCTACTTTCTTTCTTTTTTCACCTTGGCCGTTAGTAATTCCCAAGTAAGCTCACTAACCGTAACCGAATCCTTTACTCCGCTTTTAATTTTGATTCATCTTACTCTTGCTCTGTTTTCGAAACCTTATTGATTATGATGCATCGGAGTTTTTAAAAAATTTCCCTTAATTTCGATGTCTCTTTGATTCTCATACACTGTTTTTGGTTTTGGATGCGTCTGCGTTTTCTTAAAGATATCAGTTTGATTTTCATATCTGTGCACTAACTGATGTATAAATACAGAGATGGGCTGTGCTCCGACAAACAATCGCCGAAAAGTTAATGTGAAAGTTTTCCACGAACCTATGAGAAAGTTGATGCTCAAGTCAAAACCTTTATTTCAAGTAAGTACAAATTCTCGCTCTGCTTCTATAACATCCTTTGTGTGATTAGAGTCGCCAAATTCAGTTTTGTCTTTCCTATTTCCTACGCACAGCTGAACTTGATCCGATGCCTATGGTTTTTCTAAACTATAGTTTAATTTAGATCAGCTGTATTAGATTGAAATGAATATATAATTCTGTCATTTGACCTGCTAAAGGTGTGTCAATCAACACACTAATAGTGTATATAAGTCGATATCTGACTGAATTGAAATAAACGTAGATTATCATTTAACCGAATATGAAATTTTGATTGCAAGTCCTGTTTGATTCAATTTCTGATCAGTCATTTTGTTTAATTTGATAGACATCTTGAAGAGTTGGCGTCGGCAAAGAGAGGGATCAGAGCGTCGGGAGATGGGAGATGGGGTCGGGTGGGGCCAGAGTCGGCGGGGCACGGTGGGTGACTTGGTGTTATATCCACTAATTTTGATTAATTAAAGTTCTTATGATTATTAACATAATTTGCTAGTGGACCAGAGAGTCTTATTATTATATTGGGTCTGAACATCAGGAAGTACAAGGTTTGAAGAAAGAGACAACAAAAGTCAAGCCAAATGTCGTTGTTGTTCTTCCTCATCCAAGCCATAATCTTCTTCGGAGGAGGTCAACGTATCTTCTTCAGATTCCTATTAAAATGTCCAATTTTTTCGTCGTTAATGGGCAAGTTCCGACCAACAATAAAAGTAGACACAGCAAAAAAATATATCTTTTTCTATGATATATGGTAGTAGTGAAGTTAATAATGTCAATATAAAAAATTAGTGAAAACTAAACCAAATCATAGGTAAAAGTGATGATAACGAGCTTACGAGATATTGATATCGGAGACTCCTCTGAATAGCTGCGATCGTCCGAATGATAACGAGCATCGGCAATAGTATGCCAATGGCCTTTAATGTTAATACCTGCCATACAATTTGTTTTTTAAAGAAACATACAATAATTAACACTTAATACTAAAAAGACCACCAACTCTAATGTAGACAGACAAGTTAGAGTAATTTACCGTGAAGATCGTGTAGGGATATTCTTCACTTCCATAAACCACATCAAACGCATGCTTTATCAGCAACACCACTGAAAACTGCAAAAGTGATAAATATCAATATTATTCCAACAAACAAACAAACAAAAAGGTCACGCCGTAAAAATATATGTACCATAAGAATATAGATATGATATATGTTAACGTCCAAATAAAATCGGGTTGGTTCAATTTGGGCATGGCTTTAACGAATATGGGTTAAAGCTGTAAACGACATCATGTGGGGCTGTGTTAACCACTAACAAATACGAACCATATAACAAACAAATGTTTGGGTTCCAAAATAAGAAACCTTTTTCTTTGTTAGGTGAGGCCGAAGGTTTATGTTGTTGAAGGCTTAGGTTTTTCTGGTCGAAACAAACGAATCCTAACCATCATCGATCATCGGTCATCGGTCTAGCCTTTAACTTTGTTTAAAATTACGTATAAACCAAGTTGACATTTTTGTGCGGTTGCCAATCATGCCAACCTTAAATGCCATGCTTGGTCGAGAGTAGTGGTTCCCATTACTGATTTCGACCTCACTAAACCAAATGATTTTCGTTTCTTCTCATTATTAAATTTAACCAACTTCTTTAACGTGTATATTGTCTAATTATCAGTACTAAACTCATACGAACATACTAATGATACTAAATGAAAATAATAAAAGTAAAAAAACAGGGGATTTAAAAATACTTACAAGGAGAGCCAAATATCTACAACAAGAGGCGCCTCTGTCAGCATCAGCAGCATTGCATTGTGTAAAATCTGATTCAGCTCTATCCACCAATCTTCTATTTCTTCTTCCTCCGTTGTCTCTCCTCGCTATATGTAAATTATCTCTGCTCATAAATTAAATGGAATTTTTTATATTCAGCTTGGATTATTGTTGTTATTTTCGAATCAGAATAATTATACGCGTGAAAGGATTTATAAAAATTGGGGGGAATAGCTGGACTATGTTTTAACAATTTTAATTTTTATAATTTTTGAAGGTTAATCACTTAATCTAAACTCTCTCTTATTAGGAAAACTAATTACCTGATTGTGACTGTTGCTTCAATCAATCGAGATGGTTTTGAAGTTGTGGCCGTATATCCAGGTTTGTACTCCTGCAAGATTATCAATTTTACTAATATTAGTTCTGACTGCATCAATTGAATTGAGAGTACACAAATGTGTCTAACCGATGTGTAACCAACTTGGAAGATGTCTAATGCATTTTCTCATTTGTAAAACAACTTAATAAACATTTATGCAAAATATTCCTAATTATCCAGCCAGGAATAGAAAAGTACGCCTTCCAAGTTCTTATGGGACCCCATGAAACGATGGATCCAGTTACCACTTTTGTTCCTAGCTGATTGTAATTGCATTGAGTTCATTTATAAATAAATAAAAACTCGAATGATTACGATGGCATTGGCTCATTGATTACGATTTTTTTACGAGAATCGAATATTATTATTTTCGTTTCTAATTATGCAAAAAGATTATGGGGACACGTTAGAGAATGTTTTTGAAACACGTATCGTTTTCTTGTTGAAGAAAATATGGATAAAACGTAGCGGAAACAAACAATAATGAGGTAAAGTTCAAATTCAATCGGCTATTCAAATTTTGGGACGAGATGGAACAGAAACAAAAAAAAAAAAAAAAAAAAAAAAAACCTACATTTTCCCTGAAAAAGTAATCTTTGAACAAAAAATCGAACTCGTGTAAAAATGGATCAGAATCAAACCTGGAGACAAATTTCGCAAACTGTGTTTCCTTTCTCATCGCACCACCGTTGTATGCAATCTCTGTGAGCGAACTGTTCCAACGAGAATCGAAACAATCAAAATCGCTCTTCTTATTCGAATTGAGTTTCACAAAATAAGAAATAGATCATGCTAATTTTAAAACTAAAATATTGATTTTGGATACCTTGACGGTTCCTGAGCAAGAACAAGGAGCTTCAAAGTAGCTCTGCGCTTCTTCTCCGTGACAGATTCTGCAGCAAGATAAGCTTGATTTTAAATCATTATCTTCGATGAACAATACTAAATCTCCCATATCTCCCAGAAAATTTCGTCTCTCCGTTTGAATTTAGATGAAAAAAAACGCTCTAAGCTCTGTTTTTCGTTTTCCTCTGAAGAACATATGTGAGAGAAAACAGAGAGGAGTCCAACTTAAAAAGGTATTCGTAAGGAAGAGGAGTTTACAGTTTTACCCTTTCATCTACTTGCTTATTTGGATAAAATAATATTCATTTTATTAAATAATTTAAGCTTTGACCGCAGAGTTTTGCCTGTTCAGATAATCATAATACTATAGGTGTGACTTCGTATTTTTACTGTAAATTAATTTAAATAAGCTATAATCTTAGCAATGCAACGTATTTAGAGAATTAAGAGTAATTAGTTTGGGAAAAAATAAACGACAATGTGGTTTTTGCGAAATCTTGAACAATGGACATACAAAAGGCTTTACAATTACGAGATCACACAGGTCAAAGCATATGCTGTATTTTTTTTGTCTTCTATCTTTTGTTTAATATTCACTGTATTTAGACAGTTAATCATATTTAAATTTCGTTTCGCGTGTCCGGTGGTAGTATGCCAAAGATTATAGTCATTATTAGTCACAATGTTTAAGTACGACAGCGACAAACCCCACACGAATATGAAATACTCCTACTTATCAATTATCAGAACCAATTCTCGACCACTGCATAATGATATTTAGTTATTTAAGATATGTTTTCTTATTTCTTGGGCCTTTTTTTTTTTTAAACGATTTTCAGTTTTCGAGATTTTTTTCTCGCATAGTCTTCTTGTTCTTTGTGAAATAAAGTAACGTCTTTCTTGTCTAGGATGAAATTAATAACCTAACTAAGAAATGTGTGATAAATGTAAGATTACAAATTTACAAGGAAATTTGTGAATTTTAACTGATCTGATTTTTTAGATTATTTTTATAAACAATTGAAGGTTTCAAATCTTTAACTTACAGTTCTTCCGTCTACACTAATTTTTGTGAAATAAAGTAACGTCTTTCTTTTCTATGGTGAAATTAATAACCGAACTAAGAAATAAGAAATGTGTGATAAATGTAAGATTACAATTTTACAAGGAGATTTGTGAATTTTAATTGAACTGATTTTTTAAATTATTTTTATAAACAATTGAAGGCTTCAAGTCTTTAACTTACAGTTTTTCCGTCTGCACTAATTATTTTATTTGTTTGTCCATTTGGATGTTATTTTTCTTTTACAGACTCATATTCTGGCTTAATAACGGTAAGTAAACCTTATAATGGGATTTAATTAGGCGACGTGTAATCAATATAAACATCGATGATGGTTAGTGCAAGATCATTGATTCTTTTTGGTACTTTGTGAATTATATAAGACAACATAGGAATTTTTAGCTTTTACCCCACTTGGACGCAGACTTTTGAGCTTATCCTATTTAGTTTCGATCTTATCTACGTTGCACCTTTTATACAGCATATCCTTATTATTAACTTCCAATTAGCACCGTACGTAGACAAAAGAAAAATCAATATTGGTGGTCGGCGAAACCCTCCCATTGATCATGAATTCATGATGACAAAATAAATACAATATATGTATATTGTTTACTCTCCGGGGGTTTCAATAAATATATCGAAAATAAAAACTAGTGGTAGAAGTATTTTTCGACAAAAATTCAAGAAATATCACAAGACTTTAGAATCTCACTTTTCGACAACATTCAGCTCTTTCAAGACTTCAAGTAGTTAACAAAACAGTCGTGTTTAAATCTCAAATTTCGGTTGCTATAAACAAATAATATCGAGATTTTCAGTTTGATATACAGTTTTCTAACTAGTTCCACAGCTCTATCATTGTAATTTAAATTCTGGCTATTTATTTTGCAGTGTGAGTTGAAGAAAAAGTTAAAATGATAAAGATAGTATTTGAAAGAGACCACTCCACGTTTCCACTTGCTAAGCAAATATCTCCTCTCCATGGACCCTCTCGTTCATCCAAAAGCTTTCTAATAGCTCATCTAAAATGCGTAGACTGAAACGGCGCCGTTTCATGGTCCTTTTCGTTATTTCAGGAATCTACACACTTCTTGCCGTTTTACACACACCTTCAGAATCTATTAACTGCTTGCCGTTTTGTATACTTTCTCAAAATATCCTCCCTGATTACAAGTTTTCTTCTTCCTTGAGTCTCTTTCGAAGCGAAATTCGAAAAAGGAGTGACGACGATCGCGTCACTACCAGATTGAATTGTGTGGTGGTTTTCCGAGGATCGTGCAGCGATGTTCTTGGTAGATTGGTTCTACGGCGTGCTCGCTTCGCTAGGTCTATGGCAGAAGGAGGCGAAGATCTTGTTTCTAGGTCTCGACAACGCCGGCAAAACCACCTTGCTTCACATGTTGAAAGACGAGGTTCGATCTCTCATTTTTCCCCCTATTTCGCGTACTTGTTCAATCATATTCCAATTTCAGCTATAGAATCGACCCAATTCGTTTTTGATTTCCTTCCGTTCCCGTTGAAACGCTTTGATTCGTCTGGATTTGCTCCTCAACTGATCTCCATCGCCGATTAGATGTTTAAATTTCGTATGAAACTGAAATCTGAATGTTAAAAGTGGCTAATTTTGGACTAAATTTCGATCTTGGAAATTTTACCTCTCTGCTGTTTGTGTTGGTAACCACTCAGTCCAAATTTTGATCCTTTTTGAGTTGTGGAACAGAGATTGGTGCAGCATCAACCAACACAGCATCCAACTTCTGAAGAGCTTAGCATTGGAAAAATCAAATTCAAGGCTTTTGATTTGGGAGGTCACCAGATCGCACGAAGAGTCTGGAAAGATTACTATGCTAAGGTAAAAAAAATAAAATCTCATTAACACACACACACTTAGCATTTTCTGATTTTCCTAGGCTCTTGATTCTTGTTGAGTGTTTTTTTTTCACAGGTTGATGCTGTGGTGTACCTAGTGGATGCTTATGACAAAGAAAGGTTTGCGGAATCGAAAAAGGAGCTCGATGCACTTCTCTCAGACGAATCTTTAGCCACTGTCCCGTTCCTCATCCTAGGAAACAAGATTGACATACCTTACGCTGCATCTGAGGACGAGCTTCGATACCACCTTGGTCTCTCCAATTTCACCACTGGTAAAGGCAAAGTGAATCTAGCTGATTCGAATGTGAGGCCATTGGAGGTGTTCATGTGCAGCATCGTTAGGAAAATGGGATATGGTGATGGCTTCAAGTGGCTCTCTCAATACATCAACTAGATTGCGAGCCATCCTCGAGTCTATAGAATCTCCTTTGCCTCTTCTTTTCTTTCGTATTTTGCTTTCCCTACTGTCTTGTTGCTTTACAAACTTTCTACTTGTTAGATTGGTATTCTGAATACATACATTATCGGTTTTATGTATTTTATCATCAGTTTGGGTCACAAATTACCTTCTTTCTAAGTCCACAGATGGAAAATGGGCCGTTCCAATGCATATGGGCCTACAATTGTTTTCTTTGAATTCACAGATGGGTGGCACCGTGGCAGAGAATGTTTTCCGAAGTTTTCATCATCTTTTTTGTTTCCCGTTAGCGAAAGATATCTCTCACTACTGCTTTGTTTCAACACTTTCTGGCTTTGCCTTCATCACAAGCATTCAATTAACTTTTTTATTTTTCACCTATAACTTTTTTTCTTTTCATCTTCGTAAAATATAATAAACGAATAATGTAGTTCTCTTTATAATATAACCCATATTATTGTAGAAGTGGATAAATATGAAAGGTACTTTTGATTCACAAGAAATGTGTACACACTTGTTTGGTTGTTCCATTACCATAGAAGATGTTTGGTATATATCAATGAAAATTGAATATTTTAAAACTTTCTTAATATTTGAAATATAAAGAATTGAACATATTATGGGAATGAGATTATTTTATATGGTTTATACTTGTTTCTCGTAGGTCCACTGACATATGAACAATCTCTACATAAATTTATCTAGAAGAAACAAAAACAAATGACAATTTCATTCCTTATCCCTCAGTCGATGATGCAAGTGTAGTATGGATAAGAATGCCCATTCTGTTCTGTGTCATCTTTTTCTTTTGCTTTTTAGTTATATTTGTAACAAAAACGGAACAGAAAGCTTCTTTCGATTATTGAATTTGAGGATTCTTATCAAAATGGAAATTTTTTTTAAAAATTGTTTATCTTTTTCTAAAAAAGTAGGTTCGGTTTTATAAGTTTTGGCTACATTATTGTGTAAAAATATAATAAATCATTTGAATTTGTATAAACTTATTATTCATACTTTATAATACACCTGGACTAAGCTGAATATTTAATCGATTCAAAAAATATATCTAATAAAGTTAAACCTCCTCTCTTCTAATGCTGCCACCTCAGCAAATAGGAGCTCTAAAAAATTGACACATCATTACGCTATTTATTAATTTTTAAATTATTTAATTAATTTATAATGTTTTTAATATTAACCTTTAATTTTCATAATAACTACTTCATCATTAATTTAATAGGTTAAACTAGAATTTGAAAAGACAGTTTTTATAAAAATAATTTATATATTAATTCATCTTAAAAAACTATACTTTCATAGATATAAACTTCTATATATATAAATTTATAAAAATATTTATTTACATCAAATAGGTAAAGTAAAAACTGAATAAGATGCAATATAATATTCATACAAAAAAATAATAAAGTCTTACGAAAAATATCAATATTGTTTGTAGTGTATTAGTGTAGTTGGGAAGAAAAAATATTAATTCCCTATCAATTATCGTTCACTAGAATATTAATCTTTCATATTTATTTGACATATTTTTTTTTATTATACTTTAATTGTCATAATGATTATTACATATTAATATATTAGTTTTAATAAGAATTTGAAATTTTTTTATAAAACAAAAATCTTATGTATTGATCTACAAAAACTAAAAATTTAACGATTTAGTTTTGCTAAATTAAATTATATAATTTTATAATATTTATGAAACGATATAGGATGAGACATGACGGAAAGGAAGGAGATAAGACGGGACGAGAAAAGAATGAATGGGATGAGACAGAGTGGGACAAGAAGTAATGAGACGGGACGGGAAAAAACGTGAGACGGCTTGACGAAATGGGATGAAACGGGACATAACGGGACATGACAGAACATGATGAAAAGGAATGAGACAGAACAGGACATGATAGAAGGAACAGAACAGGATGAGACGGGTTGGGAAATGATGGAACGAAACCGAATGGGAAGGAGCAGAAATAAGACTTATTCTCATAATTTTTATTTAATTATTAATTAAGTATATGATATTTTTGAAATACAAAATTAAATTAAAAAACTTGATATCTTCAAATTTTCTTTTAAACATGTTAGTAATATCAATGTAAAATTCTGCGCAAAGCATCTCCTAGTATATTATAAAAAGTAGTTAATATAAATTATAACAAAATAGTTAATATAATTTGGTTCGGTTGAAATGTTCATTCCTATTATAATGTACCCACAATGAAGCTGAATATGTGTTAACTTTTTCTTGCTTGAAGTGATTTTAAATACTTTTTCTGTTACATAAATGATGGGAATTAATTAGTTATCAAACGCAGATCCTATCTGCCTATGTCACATCATATGATTATGATGGCGGTGGATAATGTTTAACGTTATAACTGCCGCCTCCTTTTTTGCTTTAGTAACCAACCAAACATTACTTTGCTTTGCTTTATCTCCAATCAATCAACTATATACTTCTGCGTAGATATGCAGGGCATTTCTTGCTCAAAAGTCAAAAAGCAATGGGTGTACACTTGTTATCCATATATCCTCGGAAAAATAATTAAATATAAAGACAGTATTTTATATTAAAAAAATGATGCAACATACATATCTTAACTAGGATTTTTTAAAAAATTATCCAATAATCATCATGGTCCACGATAGATAGATACATATAATGGAGGTTCGAAAATTACAGTAAAAATATCTCAAGAGTCCTTTATGAAAAGAAAATAAAATCCTTTTTTGACGACATTTGTGAAAGTCATTGAACACCCTCATCTAACCCATATGTTGAACTTTCGTAATTTTTTTTTAGAGTTATTGATTTTATTAATAAGCACTATTATTAGAGAGAGACTAGTTTACTCCAATTTTCTATGAGTGAGAGAGCTTATATATGAAACTTCCAATTCAAACAAGAAGAAGTTTAGATGACCCAGACCCAGCCAAGAACTGAGCCACAAACAAGACCTATTCCTAGAAAAACAACCATGAAGACGGCCGCAATTTCTGCTTCTGATGCAGGAACCGTTTTGGGAGCCAAGATCATAAGAACGCTAGTGAGATAGCCGTTGGTGAGACCTAGCATGAAAGTCAGGACAACAACTGGCACTTCTGTTCTAAGCCAATGTGGTCCACGTAGACACGCAGAGAAGAGAGGATAAAAGAGAAGCCTAACGATACAAGCCCACGTAGCTGATTTTATACTCTGCCATAGATAGAGGGCAGTGAGTGACTTGCCTACGAAATCCGAGATGTTGTACACTGTGATGAGCAAAATAGGATACCAACTCTGGAGAAGTTGGGACTTCAAATTCTCAGCTATAAATCCTGGAAATATTGATAAAGTAACGGTATAAATTACTAGAATACCCGAAGCTGGCCACTTTATCTTCCTCCCAACCACCCATATTGTCTCAGTCGAATGCAAAGGCTGTTGAAACCTGAGGTGTTGCTGCATTACTGGTAACTTGTATAGCACGTTACAGAGAATGAAGCAGCAGAGTAAGATGGTGGAGCTGACTATGAAGTAGCAATGAGCACTCGTACGCAGCCCCTGCGGTGTCTGTGGCAGCGAAGCTTTAGTCGTAATCCTAAGGACGGAGATGATAATACCTAGAAAAAAACAGAGAAACCGAAATTATCTAAAAATGGCCCTAAAAAATATTTGAAACTGGTAGTTGGAATCTTTTGTATTTATGTCAACTTTTGATTGGAGTCAAAGGAAGTTTACCTGAAGAGGCAGTGCCGGCAAAAATTGCCTGCATGTACTGTCTAGGAAGCTTTCCGGCTAAACCGATCAAACTTCCTCCGACCAATCCATCAGCTAAACCACAGAGCACGACTGATCCAACCATCAAGAGGTAAGAAAACTTCTCACTCTTTTCACCTTTCCAAACCCAATCTATGATTGGCGAAACCATCATGGATATGATGAACATGGCAAATCCCAAGTTCATTCTCAGTCTATAGCTCAACCTTGTGTTCCAAGTCATCGTCAAAACCAGAACCAAGACCGAGCAGCTCATGTAAGCCACGGTGAAAGTTTTCTCTACATGCTTGTCGGGATATAAGTAGCCGAAGTAATCAACGGCTGTGATCAAAGCGTTCCATGGTATTAAACTGCCAGCACCCAACAAGAAATGGATCACGTACGCAACTCTGTAAGCGTCTCTTGTCTCAGCTTCATCAACAATCACTTTCTCATCCGCCATTCTCTCTTCTCACTACTTTGCTTTAGGTTCTTGAAAGCTTTGTGATGTTTGTTTCATTATAAAGCAAGGGTGATGGGGATTTGATTAGATTGCTGTGAGTTTTGGTGGTGGCAAGACCAACACGAGTCGCATCTTAGCATTATTATTCGGGATTAGGATTCTTTGATGGCTCTAGAGATCAGAACTAGTACAAAGAAACAAGAAACTATATGGTTTTTTAGTGGGACAAAGAAGCAGATGGTTTAGAATTAAAGTTACTACTTTAAGCATGACATTGGTCGGGACTCGTCTTTTCGGTACCTTTATATTCCATTGAGTCATTGACTGCTTAAACTCACAATTTAGAATAAGGAAAAATGCGCACTTCCGTTACATTCTTACGATCAAGTCCCACTATCATATTTTGTTTCCCATTTAAAGCTTAAACCTACAAATTATATGGTACGTACTAGTTATAATAGTCCGTGTGATTTTGTCTTCTTTTTTTTTTTTAATAAAAAGCAGTGAAAGTTTTCGGAGTTCCTTACTGCTGATTAGGTGTTTCCCAAGGCTCGCAATAATCAATGAGTTGTACTCTTACTTTAGTAGTTTCATAAAATGAAAAAAAATAATAATACAATATTACTTTATAAACACCGAAGATATGAGCCAATGGAGTGTGAGATTTGGGACACTGAAATAACGAGAGCACAAGTTGTTGTCTGTTTCCGACCCACACAGCCCATACTTATTTTCATTTTTTTAATTACGTTGCCTTCTTCTTCGTGACCTCTTAGTCACTCGAATCAAATTTAATTTATCCTTTCCTGTTCTCATGGTCTTTTTTTCTGCCTATTTCCACGGTTTAGATTTAAGATTTTGATCATTTTTAATATTTGATTGTTCAAATTATACATTTTCCCATGATTTTGCATGTATTCGTCGTCATTTATATAACATGTATACATTATTTTTATCTCTATTACCATATACGTATTATAGAATGGTTAGTAACTCAACAGTATATCATAGTATGGGTGAATGTCCGAACTAGACTTTGGTGAAAATCAAATTTATTGATGAATTCTTATTTGGGCAAATTAAGCAGATAAGGTTAATATTTGCTAAAACGTTAAACATTCGACCAGAAAAAGGTTTTATCTAAATTTGTCTTAACATTGTAAAGAACCGAAATTCTCGTTCTACCGCTCAAACGATGCAGTAGTACAAAGGACTAATCGTCTCTGTAATATTCGCATATCTATATGTGTATAAGAAATTATTCGTGGAACTCCACTTCACCGGCCACATGTAAGAAAAAAAAAAAAAGTACCAATAACATTATTAATTTTTGAACAAAGAAGAAGAAAATAAAATCGTTAGGAATATTGAGAATGGTGACCTCTCGTATAAGCCAAGTTACTTTCCTTTCTTTACCTGCAAGTGGGAAACATATTGAAGAAAAAAGAAACCGCATTGCAAAACAGATAGCTTCAGATATAAACCAACATTTTATTTTGTTATGATACAAATGAAATAAAATTTTAAATGAAATGAAACAAAAATTTTAATGAAATAAAATAAATTAGTAGTATATGATTAATAAAGTTGAATTAGAAAAAAATCTTTCTAATTTTAGAGTAAAGTCTCTTAGTAATCGGGACCCACACTGTGACAACTGTCTTCCAACATTTTCTAACCATTACATATCCAAAATGGCAGGTTAGTTCACTCATCAAATCTCCCAACTTGTCTTCTCCTCATTTTAAATGTAAAATTTAACATATATAAATAATATATTATATAAAACCAATTCTTTAGATCTAGTCATCTAGATATGTTTGTTTTATTTTAAAATATGATATTTCCATGGTAGCGTAATAAAAATCACGAAGGGAGCTACCCATTATCATGATAACATCATTGCCTATTTGCCTCTCTATTTAAACACACAAACTTCACTCTCACAATTCTTCATCAGCTTTTCATTTTTCTCTCCTCCACATTAGAAACCCAAAAAAGTTAGGAAGAGGAGAACAAACAAAAACTTAAGAGAAATGATTCTCCATAAAATGGCGTTCTTGGCTGCTATTCTCTTCTTCTTCATCAGCAGCAGCGTTCGTGTTCGCAGTCGAGAAACGTTCGCTTGCGATACAAAAGACGCTGCAACAGCGACGCTGAGATTCTGCCAAATGTCAGTTCCGATACCGGAGAGAGTGAGGGATTTGGTCGGACGGCTGACGTTGCCGGAGAAAGTGAGCTTGTTGGGGAATACTGCGGCAGCGATTCCACGTTTAAGAATCAAAGGTTACGAGTGGTGGTCGGAGGCTTTACACGGCGTTTCAAATGTGGGTCCAGGTACTAAGTTCGGTGGGGTCTACCCAGCAGCGACCAGTTTCCCTCAAGTCATCACCACCGTTGCTTCCTTCAATGCCTCCTTGTGGGAATCCATCGGACGGGTCAGATCTCTTCTCTCTTTCGTTTTATTTATTTTTGTGACCGATCTAATCGTACTGTTAAACACTTATCAGTCATCGCTATTTTCATGGTGAAAGTGACGTATGTAATAATGTTATTTATATTCGTACTGTCTTCACTAATACAATAAATAGCTAGACTATAGTCTGTATATGTATTTAACTATGTGGTTCGAATTTTTAAAATTGGATTACTTTCAGTGGACCGAAATATTCTCTTTTCTCGAAATGTTACTAATATTTTGCTTATTTCCAATTTTTTTTTACTATATATATAATATGGTTATTTCGACGGTTTTCTCGTGCTCTGATTTGTCCGGTAGTTCATGCAAAAAACGTAGGCACGAATCTCTTATTAGCATACGCTATTCAAAGTAACTTTTGTTTTTTTTGATAAAGGATTAATTTAAAGTAACTTTCTTTACAGAAAATATTTATTTACATTAACTTGCTTTAAATATTGTTCCTCTTTTGTTTTTGTTTTTGTTTTTGTTTTTATGCCTCCAATTTATGACAGAGATCTGATTCTTATAATATTTTTAAATTAATTGGGTTAACTAATTTCTTGATTATTCGGATAATGTGCAAAAAACAAAATAACAGTACTATATAAACATAGGTGAGGAAATGAAATCTGAACATATGGTACGCTTTTCGTGAAAAACGAGACATCAAGTTGCACGATATGGAATCAACTTGCAAGTTGCAACATTAATCAAGCGCATTTTGTCAGTGATAATTTACTAGTACCACTAAATTGCGCAGGTTGTGTCAAATGAGGCCAGGGCCATGTATAACGGTGGAGTTGGTGGGCTTACTTACTGGAGCCCAAACGTTAACATATTGCGGGACCCACGTTGGGGACGTGGACAAGAAACTCCCGGTGAAGACCCGGTGGTAGCTGGTAAATACGCCGCGAGCTACGTCAGAGGTTTACAGGGAAACGACCGTAGCCGGTTAAAAGTCGCCGCTTGTTGCAAACACTTCACAGCTTACGATCTCGATAACTGGAACGGCGTCGATAGATTCCATTTCAACGCTAAGGTCTTTTTCTGGATAATTTTTTTTTTTTTTTTCTTTTTCAATTTAATCATTTTTGTTTGCTTGTTCTCACGTGATAAGTTTGTTCGCACGTGTTTGAAGGTGAGCAAGCAAGACATAGAGGATACTTACGACGTTCCGTTCCGTATGTGTGTGAAGGAAGGAAACGTTGCGAGCATTATGTGTTCGTACAATCAAGTTAACGGCGTTCCGACTTGTGCTGATCCTAATCTCCTAAAGAAGACCATACGCAACCAATGGGGCCTCAACGGGTAAGATCACGCCACGTCAGATAAAAACACCTACAACAACTGATTTTTTTTTTTTTTGGTTGTTGAGAGAAAACAATGAAAAAAGCAAAATGGAGATGCGGGGTATCGATCCCCGTACCTCTCGCATGCTAAGCGAGCGCTCTACCATCTGAGCTACATCCCCATTACAACTGATGCCGTTTTTCTCTGCTTGTGAACAGATACATCGTATCCGACTGTGACTCTGTTGGTGTTCTATACGACACACAGCATTACGCTGGTACTCCTGAAGAGGCAGCTGCTAAATCCATCAAAGCTGGTATTTCATTGTTAATTACAATTGATTTGATTTAACAAACATAAAAGGTTTTTAATGTTTTCTCACGTTAACCAATTTTGTGTAATTGCGTAGGCTTAGATTTGGATTGTGGCCCATTTCTAGGAGCCCATACAATCGATGCGGTGAAGAAAAACTTGCTGCGTGAGTCAGACATTGACAATGCCGTAATCAACACGTTAACCGTGCAAATGAGACTAGGTATGTTCGATGGCGATATAGTAGGTAAGCCCTATGGACACCTTGGACCGGCACACGTGTGTACACCGGTTCATAAGGGACTAGCTCTCGAAGCTGCCCGTCAAGGAATCGTCCTCCTCAAGAATCGCGGCGCGTCTCTACCTCTCTCACGTTTCCACCACCGTATGGTCGCCGTAATCGGACCGAATTCTGACGCAACAGTCACAATGATTGGTAACTACGCAGGGATTGCTTGTGGATATACCAGTCCCCTTCAAGGAATAACCGGTTATGCTCGAACGGTTCACAATAAAGGTTGCGCCGACGTACATTGCATGGACGATAGATTGTTTGATGGTGCGGTTGAAGCGGCTCGTGGAGCTGACGCAACGATTCTTGTGATGGGTTTGGATCAGTCTATTGAAGCTGAGTTTAAAGACAGAAACAGTTTGCTTTTGCCTGGAAAACAACAAGAGCTCATATCTAGAGCTGCTCGGGCCTCTAAAGGCCCACTTATTTTAGTCTTAATGTCTGGTGGGCCTATAGATGTGTCTTTCGCGGAGAAGGATCCGAAGATTTCGGCGATTGTTTGGGCCGGGTATCCGGGTCAGGAAGGTGGAACCGCAATCGCTGATATTTTATTTGGCGGTGCTAATCCCGGTGGGAAGCTTCCGATGACTTGGTATCCGCAAGATTACTTAACGAATTTACCGATGACGGAAATGTCGATGCGACCGATCAAGTCGAAGCGGATTCCAGGTCGGACTTACCGGTTTTACGATGGTCCGGTTGTTTACCCGTTCGGGCATGGTTTGAGCTACACGCGCTTCACTCACAGCATAGCAGACGCGCCTAAAGTGATTCCAATCGCTGTTCGTGGTCGAAACGGCACCGTTTCCGGGAAATCAGTACGTGTGACCCACGCTAGGTGTAACCGTCTCTCGCTTGGAGTTCATGTGGATATAGAGAACGTTGGATCGAGAGATGGGACCCATACGATGCTTGTGTTCTCAGCTCCGCCAGGTGGAGAGTGGGCCCCAAGGAAACAGTTGGTTGCTTTCGATAGAGTAAATGTGGCAGCTGGGGAGAAGAAGCGTGTGCAGGTGAATATACACGTGTGTAAGTATTTAAGTGTAGTGGACCGGGCCGGGATCCGAAGGATACCGATCGGTGATCATGGGATTCATATTGGAGATGAGACTCATACGGTGTCGCTTCAATCTTCTACTCTTGGAGTTATCAAGTCTTGACTCTTGTTTTTTCTTCTTCTCTTTTTTCTTTTTGTTATGAAAAGATTTTTATAAAATCCATTTGTTTCTGAAGAAACGAATTAGATTGTTGTAACATGTCGATTGATGTGAGAGTAACTTGTAAGGTGAAAAGAAAAGAAATCCGATTCTCATAATTCAAATAAATCTTAGAAATTGTGTTGTATCTTAAATTTGAAAACAATTCTTATTGTTTCTTGTTTTTGGATTTAAAAAATATATTATAAATCAAACAAACCTGTTACAAAAAGTATAAAGATGTTGTCCGTCTCTCCAATTGTTATTACTTTTCCGATTTTATGAAACAATGATTGTGTGAGAGAACAAATCGTATACTCTACTAATAGAGTTGTCCCACATAGATTAATTAGCACTAAAACAGAGATTCCAATCTTTCTTTGTGTTTTGTTTGTGGGCTGTGGCAGTGTCTTTTAAACTCAGTGTTACAGACCGTGAGAGTAAAATGTATATGAACGAACTTTTTTCACCTATAATATGTCTACAACTACAGTCTACAACCTTTAAAGCCTCCACAGTCTCCAAACCAATCAGGACCAATATATATTATCAATGCTGCTTTAGTTATGCAAGGCGTGAGCATTTACTCAATTTTGATATAAAGCTTATAGGCACGTGCAATTCCATCATGATCTCTGAAGAAACTCAGGCCTTGAATGGAAGTCCAGATTTGTTGCAGAATAACTACAGAACAGATCAAATACAGATTGATCTGCATTTAACACACAATCACTAATTCTTTTACAGATGAAAAAAAATGCAGATCATCTGTATACAGATCAATTTTTTTGTTTTTTTGTGATATTTTTCTGATCTGCAGAGAATGAGCTAAAAGCCTCCGAACACATGCAGACTTCCTTTTTTATTTTATTTTAT
>OVBJ01001335.1:0-29744 GCA_900406535.1 Noccaea bulbosa
TCATTGTATTCTTCATGAGAGTAATAATACTTCTTTCAATTCATAAGCTCTTATCACATCTAATAATTGTATGTGATTTTTTTTTTTAATACGTGACTTGATAAAAGTGACAATGAGATTATATACAGACTGACTATTTGACTTGCAAGTAATATTGAGATTATATACATACTTTGCTTATTTTTCTTAAGCCATTTTAATTATGTACTAAATTTATTATAGAAAATAATCAAATATTGGTAGGCTAGATAATAATTAACCTGCATATTTTCTTCGGAAACCGGTTTGCTGCTGATTCGATCCTTGGTATGCCTCAGATAACGATCTATGGTATCTTGCATACTGTTAAAAACATTAACCATTACAAGATGAAACTAAATTATCAGAGATTAAACTAGTAAAATGTAAAAAGCAACCCAATCACGTTTTCAAAACAATAAAAAAAGAACAATCTTAATCAAAGTAAACACAAGACTTACGGACAGGGAAAGTCTTGTACTTTCTTTTTCTTTGCCAGTTTGGAATAACCAAAAACATGTGAAATATTTTATATTTTTATTAGGTCGAGAGAAATAAGTACTTTCCCAAATGGACAAATTGTCTGAACATATCTGATCAAAAGCTGGCCATTTCCATTTACAGAAGCAATGAATCATCAAAAGTATTTTTGGTTTCCCTTCTACCTAACAATACAAGATAAAACTCCTTTCTCATTCTCATAACAGATTACATTTTGGTTCTGGCTTGAGTTTCTATGCAAAATCAGGTAGAGAAACAGCTAGGAACAAAATAAACAAATTAATTACACTAAATGAGGAATGAGCATGAGTAATTTATATATAATGAATGATAACAGCTTCCTAATCATCATCACTTAGAACAACATGTTTTGCTTAGAGCAATTACAAGATAAAGATTGTACAAACCAAAAGAATGCTAACTGCAACATAAATGTGATCTTTGAAAGAAACCCAAGTAAGAGGAAACTGAATACAAAGCTCAAGGAGTTGTACGTGTGTGTGATCATGATCTCCAATTAAGATCTAAGTAGATCAAATATATTAACAAGTGCACTGTGCTTGCCAGTGAGTTCTTTGATACTAATTTATATAATTATTATCATAACTTCAGAATGTGTGAGAGAGAGAGAGACATCTCAGACGATTAAACAAGATGATGTACTACTGAAATAAAATAAATCAGATGATGTACTAGTGAAGAAAAAAAACAAATAAGATGATGATGGTAATTGATTCTACTTTTATAATAACCCTAAGATTGTAGAAACCAAGAAACTCATTAAACACCATCTCAAATCAAAGTAGCAAACGTCAAAGAGATAAATCCATATATAAACCACGAGATATAAAAATTAAGACTGTAAGAGAGATTATTATTCTCTCTCTCTCTCTCTCTCTCCCTCCCTCTTTCTCTCTCTCTCTTTCTTTCTGGAGAATTTATAGAAAAGAGGAACGTACTTGGAGCTGGCGAATTCATAAAGTTTTCCCTTAGGAGAGAAGATGATTAGAGAAACTTCAGCATCGCAAAGCACTGAGAGCTCAAAAGCTTTCTTCAGCAAACCATTCCTTCGCTTAGAGAAAGTCACTTGTCTGCTTGTTGCATTCTCTATTCGCTTCATCTGAGTTTTTCCCCTCACCATCTCTTATTCCTTGTTTAATTTCCCTTTCACAGCAAAAAAAAAAAAAAAAAGACTATTTATTTAATTGCAGAGAACATGATGATTATTCTTACACATAGAACAAACCATTCTGTATAAGACTCAAATTATATTAAAGTTTTCCAAAACAAAATGGAGCTGACCGAAATAGGATTTTTTTTTTTTGTTTTCTTTCTGGGAATTGTTTTTTGTGTGTGTGTGAGAGAGAAGACTGACGAAGTCAACGAGAGATTAAGTACCCAAAAAGCAAAAAATTATCTAAAGTACAAATCTTTATAGCTGATCTACAAGTTTGTGAGATGGATTGCTTCAAAATGAATGGAAAGAAACCTTTAATTCACGAGATTTAGGATAACCAAAACATCAAATCGAACAAAATGAAAGAAAACCCATCTGAGGACCCTTTTAGATCCGTCAAACTAATTAATTGAAGACTACAAACAACGAAAAAAAAAAAAGATTATCACAAAGAGATCTTACCGATGGCCAAAAGAAAAAAAACCTAATCAGGAAGCTTGAGGAGAAAAAAGGCAAACAGAAAAGAAAAAGTATGCACGGTTGTGTATATATAACTAAATAGAGATGTGAGAGACTATATGAGCATTAATGGAGGGCGATGAGATCAGAAGAAGATGATCAAACTTGATTCTCTGCGAAAGGAAGGACCTTTTTATGGAAGTAGCAAAAGAACTAGCTTTCCTCGTTTCATCTATTTGTGTGTAATAAAAGAAACAAAAGACAAAACTCACACACTCTCTTCTCTTCTCTTCTCTCTCTGCTTTCTCCTTAAAAAGATCCTCTTCTCGTTGTAGTTATGGTAATGGTGTCGAACATAATTTTTCTTTTCTTTTTTTCTTCTTTCCCTTAAATAATATAATAATATAATAGCAAATAGTAATATGTGTCGCAAATATGATGGTCGCTTGAAACCTCATCCTTTACTTATTTTGGAAAAACGCCTTAAGAACGACCAAAAATAGCATATTTTGATACATATGGAAATATTTACAAACACATCTTTTTCCATTCATAAATATCTAAATGGACGGAATTGGCTGCCAAATAATTTAATAATATATTATAATAATTCTCTTAGAGAAAAATCTTTTGATTTAAGTGTGGACACAAATACTCTCTAGTACCCTATTGCCCCACATGTAGTTGATCTGAAAACAAGGATATCCAACATGTAAAAATAGGTAAATACATAGATGGCATATTATAGTTTACAATCCAATAAATGTTTTTGTGCACTGAGAGAACTTTATTTTTTTTACTATATAGATGATTTTTCTTTTTTGGTAACCTTGTAGTTTTTTTGGTAAAAGTAACCATGTAGTTTCATGTCTTTACCCCATAATAATACCTTTGAGGCCAAAACAACGTTTTTAATAATTCTTACGAGTTACGATGCATTCACATAAATGGATGATTTCTCATTCTAAAATACATGTCCATCTTTTAACTTTGGGGATTTGTTGATATTGATGATAACACAAATGAGTATCATAACCATAAAATAAAATAAACACCAATTTTCAAAATATAACTAATTTGGTTTAATGTATATTTATATTTTCTTATTCCAACAAATACTTTTATATGATTCAAATAAAAACAAATCTCTGTTGTGCTACTACTCAAACTTAAAACACATTTGTTTATTTTTCAATGTTTGGTGAAATTATGTATGTAAGCTGTATTACAGAATTTTATAGCTCTACGTTAATGAGTATTGGTTAAAATCAAATAAATGGAGTATGGTTAAAAAAAAAAAAAATATGGAGTGACAAAGACAATGGCGTTGAGTAGCGACGTGTCTAAAGAGGCATTTGCCAATTTTTGTCCCTCGGATTATACTTTTCTATAATCGTAAACGAAAGCGTAACTTAGAAATCCAATAATGGCACTAAATATCTTATCGAACGTCTTGTCTAACTAGTGGCACTAAAAAATATCCTTTTTCGGGAGAGAAAATTGTTAATCGAAATCTAATGACTTTAAATAAACATATTTAGGGAGGACCACTCAACTGTTTATTTCGGAAAAATGAACATCTTCGCTGGTGACTTTTTATATCAACCAATTTATATGTATATATATATTAGATATGACCGACAGGTCCGAAAGTTTGTGTAGATGTGTTTTTGAGCTACAGTAATTGGTTAAGGAAAATTTCAAACCAATCCTGATCCATATACATTATCGTTACTAATAAATACGAACACATCTGATTAGTTGATTTAAATTAAAAACGTCGTGAGTCTAACCGAACCAACGCTCCACTAGTTTTAAACTTCATATCTTATTTTTTTTTTTTTTTGATAAAGAACTTCATGTCTTATAAGTTAAGAGATTAGAGTTCAACTTATTTCATTACCAGTTATGATTGACCACTCTTAATGGTCGAATTGGGAGAATACAAGACTTCACATGTCCTAGAATGATCTTTCATAGGAATTTCCGATTTTAAACGAAAATTGAAGCATTGCATATATCTGGTAGTGGTTCAGTCACAAGTTTTCTCTAAATGCTATCGCACCATATGAACGGTGTACAACATGTGTTCAGAATGATTTAGATTTGAATTTTTAAAATTTATGTTTAGTAACTTGCAAAACGGTAGTACAATTTTTTTTAATAAGTGTATTACACAGTGAAAAAAATTCGGCATTCTTCTAAAATACCTATATTGAATTTAAGTTTTCTACCATTCTGATTTTTAATATGTTATTTATATAGTACGATTCAAGCATTGTTCACGATTTGAGCCATTATAGAAATTAATTGGTAAATTTTATTTTTGGTGTCCGTACAGATACGTACAAAGGTTCGCCAATGATAATTCGAAAACGCACCTCCTACTTTTTCTCATGCTCCAATCTAAAATTCCCCAGACAAAAAATATTTATTATTTATTAATTCCAAAGATAAATCGTGCTCCACACTTTGGTCATGATGGGACCTACCAACAAAAAATGCACATATATGTATGATGTATCTCCAAATTAATAATTTTTTAGTACAATATAGCAACTGTTATAGACCTACTTTTCTTACCTCTTTTAACCTCCTTACTTCCTCTTTTAGGTTAAATTTATATTTCGTTCCTTTATATTCATTATTCACTTTCTTTATATGTATGATTACCTATTTATGTGTCGAAAATAGGATATTGAAACTATTGATAAGAAAAAAAATATTTATACATTTGTAATTTGTAATCCGTGAATGCGCCCCCAGAAAAAGGACAGATTCCTTTATTGCCCAGAAACCTACTCCTTTCATTTTCTACTGTTTCTAACAATCTTGTGAATCCAGTTTGGTTTCTTAGGTTCGGTGAAAGTCTAGAGCTCATGCAATAATAGATTATATATTAGATATAAACATTGCTGACTGCAAAAGAAAACAAAAGAATGGAAGACAAGATTTTTTTTGTTTGTTTCGGCAGTTAATCACCTAATGTTGATGCATGGTGTTTCTATGTACTGTACATTCGTATAAGACCAATCTCAATATACATACAATGAACTGAATGGATATGAAACTTTCAAATGAAGCTTGATTAATCACTAGATTTTATAAGAATAAACATACAATTTTTGTTTGAAATTTATAATGAATATACAATTTTTATGTGCACAAAAAGGTATAATTAATCAAATCAGTGGCAATACCTGTAAAATAATATTATAGCGAATTTAAATCGGCAATTTGTGGGGTTTAAATTATTAAATTCGAACTGTATGATTTTTATATATATCCTTGTGATTTTTGTTTAGTCGTATAGACAAATGTTAGATTACTACGTTTTTGTTGTTGTGAAATTATTGTTTATAGATTTCAATTATTCATCTTTTCTCACAAAGTAGTTGTTTTTTCCCCTCAGAATATTACTTTTATATAGTATGAGACAATGTGATCGCAGTGGAGATCATCAGTAATACAATTTGGAACATAAAAATGAAAAACAGAATATATGTTCATAGAAACAAAATTGATACTTAACTAACTTTATGTGAAACGCCATTTTTTTTTTCAGTATGGCAAGGGTGTTTTGTAGCTGAAAACTACAGTGGTAAAGCAATTTATGTGCATAGATAGTTAAAAAAATTTCAAAACTACACTTTTATGTCAATTTTCAAAAGACGTTTATAGGATGTCTATATTCAAAAAGATATTTTTTATTGAGTAAAATTACCTAAACCCTATAATATAAACTTAAAACCCTAAAATCTAATATTGAATCTTTAAATATAAATCCCAAACCTCAAAATTTAAATTCTAATTAAGAATTAACGAACCCAAACTTATATAAGAAAATTAGAAAAAATGTAGTTTTGAAAATTGTTATACTAGAGGTGTAGTTTTAAAAATTTATACTATAATCTTATAATTTCTCTAGATGGTTAGGTAGAAGTAGGGGTGTCAAATGGGTAACCCGACCCAGCCCGACCCAAACCCATACATGTCTTAGATTTATAAAGGTCGGGTTTGACCCGATCCATTTATTTCATGGATTACAATTCATTATCCAAACTCTATAACACTAATACTCGTAGGTTAAATGGGTATCCATATATATAACACATAATAATAAAAAATTCAAAACATATTATATATTACTAGAAATTCAACTATATTTTTCAAATAACAAATGTATAAAATAATATTTGGGGATAAAATAAAAATAAAATACTCTAATTAGATAAAACCATAAAATAAAATCATAAGTAAAATCTTAAAATTATAAAACCATCTAATTTAAGATACACTTTAAGATGCATACTGTTCTTTAACATCATCTTCTTTCATTTTACTGTCTAAAAGTAATCAATAAAAATATATTAGCAATTTGAATATATGCAAATTTTAAATATTTATCTTTTATATATTTGATGGTAAACCCACAAACTATTAGGGTTAACCCACTATAGAACCTATTAATTTATATAGGTAAATAAAGTTGATCTAAACCCGTCAAAAAATTTCATGGAACAGGTTAATTAATGGGTAATATTGATCCGTTTGACACCTATAGGTAGAAGAGAAAAAATATTTGAATCATTTTTACTAGGTTTGAGACTTCATGTTTCGATATGAGTTTAATTTGGGTTTTTTGGGTTTTGGATTTTTGGATTTAAAGATATAGAAACTGTTTTGGTTTTTAAGAGTTCTGGTTCAGATTTTTTCGGGTTCGGTTCAGGTTTTTTTCTAGATTTTTCAGGGTTTTTCCGGATTTAAGATATTAAACTTTTCAATTTTTTTCAATTTTTGGTTTGGGTCCAGTTCAAGTTTTTCGGGACGAATTCGAGTTTGGGTTTGGGTTTGGGTTTGGGTAAAAGTCACACGCCTAATTCTTATCATAAAGAGATGTACTATTATTATTCACCGATGCATTCAACAAGATGTATAATTATTTAAACAAACAATTTAAAATTAATTTAAAACATACAGATTTTATTTGAAACTGCAAAATAATAGTTATATAAATTAGTTTCAGTGATATTTCTCAAACATGGTTGATAATGATCCTAATATTTAAAAAAAATCATCTATGATAAGAAATTGTGATTTCCATTCATTGATGGAGGAACTAGAAGCCATATATATTATAAGTCTATACATATTTCCATTCATTGATGGAGCGTCATATGTAATATAGTTTAGGCTCGCCATGTCTTACTTCAACCTTTGGTTTTCTATATATTTAGTTTGATAGAATCCAAAACAATTGGTAAGACTATAATCTATTCTTTAGTGCACATATCTATATACTGAATCTTCCTCCAGTAGTAAGTATATATAGGACTTTTCAATCAGCAAACATTAAACAAATTACAAACTAAAGATATCATTATTAGTTGCTTAACTTTCTGTAGACGCGTGATTTGGGGAAATAATACTATGTCAATAGACTCAATACATTTGCACATGTATGAATTAGCATTTCATTTTGAATCCAATGATATCTATATATGTCCATTGATAATCTAGCCTCACTTATCATCATATTTATAAATAAATAAATTGCTAGCCAAGTGGAACCTTTGTTATTAACTTTAATGAAGTGAGATTAAAAATAAGTTAATTGGAGACTGTGAAGGGAGAGATTTGATTTGGCCATTGAGGAGAGAGTTCGCTATTCCCAGTTGAGGAACCGACACATGTCGGGCACGTGGGGTAGGGGAGATTCAAGTCTTCTGTGGAGGGGAAGGACCACAGAGCGTGCTGTACACCGCCCTATGCTCTTTCATCCGACGGTTCTTATTTCATCTTCAGAATCTCGTTGCCTTTTTTTTCTTTATAAAGTATAACTATAAACTATGCTTGCGTCAGATTTCCCCACCTGTGCTTTTTATTCTTCTCCCCACTACGCAAAGAGTATAAAATCCGATTTCAGATGTCAAGTAAATTAAACTAATGATTTAATAAAGAGTTTGGGTAAATTAATTAAAAGTAAATACCCACTGATACAATCGAAATTTGGATAATATCATAATACACATGTAACCTCACAAGCTGACAAACCGAAAACAAACAAACATATGTAACCCCAAAAATGACCCAAAAAATTGGTAAATGAAAAAGGCAACAAATACAGTAATGTTTGCTCAGAACTGGAGGAGCAAACACCATAGCGTTTTTTTTTTGGGGGGGGAAGACACGCGAGGAGGGGGGAGGGGGGGGGGGNCAAAAAACTCTCATTGGATGGATCTATGGACGAGAGGAGAGGAGGAGACAAGGCCAAAAACTTAGCATCCCCTTCTTTTGACATTCTTTTTACTACTGGAAATAAAATAAGAAGACAAAAACACAAAGGTATATAATGATACCACAAGAGACAAGTTTAAATCATCGCACTGATACGCAAATCTTAGCCAGCTTTTTGTCTGTCTGTCTGTGTTATGTTGGAGCAGAGTTAGGAGCAAAGATAGCTATAAGCAGAGGGTTTTTTCTTAAGCAGGACAAGAAGTCGTTCTTGCTTATTCTTTCATCTTTGTCGTCATCTAACAAACTGTACATCCCTCGAATCTGTAACATGAGCAAGGGGCTGCTGTGTTAGCAATAGTTTTTTTGGATTTCAGTTCCGATGGACGGGGGAATCTATATTACACCTACCTCGTCCTTGTTCAAGTTTGGGATTCTATGTTTGAGAGCGTCTCCAAGCTGAGGCAAAGATAAGGTAAGAGTAAGTCATAAGAAACCCAAAAGCAAAATATGAGAAAGAGGCGAAGAACAAAATCTACTTCTTCAATGGAGATGTAGCCATCTCCATTTGCGTCACAATGGGAAAAGGATAGCTCGCATGTTTGCTGAAAAAGTGGCTGTGTCGATACATGAGCCGAGGCAAACAAGAACTGCAAACAGATCGGCAGAAGAAGAACAAGGAAGATATATTAGGATGTTTTTTCTTCATGAAGATTGTAAATTGTTATGTTACAGGGGGGATCAATGAAATTACCTGTCTGAAAGTGATTGAACCGGCCTTCTCCACATCGATGAACACGAATATCTACAGAAACGACGGTAAAGAATGATAAGAGCATAACCATATTGATAAACAAAGAAAGCAAGAATATAATTTATCATCATATAACTAACCCCTTCAGAAAAAGTGCAAGGCTTCAGTCTAAGAACCCGAAGAAAGTCATGTAGCGTAACACGTCCACTGCAAAAAGGATCAAGAAAGTCTGATCTCTCGAGGACTGAATCACTTTGCTAGTTACTTATAGGACAGAAGTCGTTACCTTGAGTCCGGATTCATGGAAGAAAATGTATCTAAAAACCGCATTGCCTCTACGCTACTTACATGGAATAGCTGCAAGGAACAAAGACAGCAACACAATCACTAGGCAGACAAAAATATGCATGTATAATGGACTTCTTCTCTTGATGGAGCATATATACATGACATTATAAATATAATGAGGTTTAATATATGTCCTTGATTTAAATGAGAAGCATCATGGCACTAGATGATAAACTTACCGAATCAACCTTCGCCATTTCAACCATGTAATTTGAGGGGTTCTCCTGCAACATAGAATTTCAGATGAAATAAATGATCAACCAAAGGAACTGCTTTCTGAAGAAACTACGAGCCATAGATAAGAAACAACATAGTGAAGCTATTCAAGAGCTGCACATACCAGCTTTAACTCAGATGCTCTGTTGAGAAGCATCAAGTCCCCATAAGAATGGGATGTTTGGACGACATTCAACGATGTTGCAATTGCATGACCGGTCTGTATTCATAAGTGTGTATACCATGAGAAGTACTTTTCACCATTAAAAAAGTAACAAATTTTCGAAAAAATAACCATTAAACACACACCTTCTTCGAGAGACGCACAGCATTCTGTTTTTGATTTTCGTTGGGATAGATTACTGGAAGGTATTCGACCTGTTTAATTCCCAAAGCAATTATCCAAATAAGTGAAAATTCTAAAACACAGAGTATAATCAGTCCACTAGGTTTACGCGATATGAAGATTGCCTACCTCCATGAAATTGTGAAACTGAGTGAACATTCTAAACATGAGCATCAACAAAGAAATATTTCCCCTGAAAAGTCTCATAAGCATCAGTAAGGGACATGTTTTCTTGTGTGCGTAAAACAAAATACAGACACGAACGAACGAAGTCTCACCAGGATTGATCAAAATGTACATGGGGATACCGGACTACTACAGGTTGAATCGGATAACCGGGGATGAAAGCGCCGAGTTGGAAGGAAATAAGAACTTTCCCATTAGTCGTGGTTCCTTCCGGGAACAACAGCAGACGAGGAAACTTATCGCACGAAGCTTTTCTCTGTATTTACATCCTTGAAAGCACATTGCGTATCAAATACAAACAAAACATTTGAATCCTTTTCAACAACAGACAAGTCCACAAATCATGAAAAATGGAGTATGAACCAATCTCGTTGAAAAAGTTAACCCAAATTTTATCAAACAAGCCACAGAAAATCTCTACCTTGATTTCATGCACCGCGTTCTTCCTTGATGCCTGCGAGAATCTATCCACATATATCACCTAGGAAAGTTCAAAAACAATTTTTTTGGAAAATTCAAACTTGACAATAAGAATAAGCATCAACATGTGTATTGGGTTAGCTGCCTACCTGCATTGCTCTGATAATAGTTCCAACAAACGGAAGTGAATCATGCGACTCCGATGCAACAATGGTGGGTGACAATTCATAGAAGTAGAAGATTGGTTCAATATACGATACATGGTTTGATACAACGATAGGAGCAATCTCCCTCCGAGCAGGTTTCCCTTTCCGTCGTATCCACTGATAACTGCAGGAAGCCATGAACAAACTATCTAACTCTTTTTGCAACCATTGCCTCAATTCCGATCTCTCTATGAACAATCCTTGATTCAAAATCAATAATCAGAGGAAGCAAAAAAAAACTCACCCGAAAGAGAAGAGGATACATCTGGTACAGATCCGAGTGATCCACATGATTCGACATCTCCATTGAGGCATAGGGTTGTGTTTATCTTTCCACCCAGCGAGTGCCAATTTCGTAGCCAAGTAACCAACAGCTAAGCTAAGCCCAAAGAGAACAAGTCTAACCAAAGCAATCGGGAGGCAAATCACGATCTTAATCGCTTCGTACAATCCGCAAACTCCAGGGGTATCGTTCCGAAATGGATCCACCGTCGTCGGACCGAGAACCGGAGGCTCGGCGTCGCTGAGGAACCGGAAAGGATTACTTGGATTGAGATGGTCAAATTCGAAACCACGTGAAACACGATGGTCTTCGTTTTCACCGAGGGGTTTTCGTAAGGCCGGGATATCAAGTCCTGAGTCGTCGTCGCCGCCGTCGTGATCGATTGAGATAACAACCTCTGGTTGATCGGATGTTTGACGCTGGATCAGCGGAGACGCCAAATCAGAATCCCCCATTCTCGGTGTCTCCAAGTCTAAGAACACAGAGAGAGAAGAGAGATGGGGAGAGACAGAGAGCGGGAGAGATTGCTACACGCTTTGCTTTGTGGTGGAATGTCATTTGTTTCTTTCCATTTGCAATATCCTTTTTTTACTTTCATTAAATTAATACTAGATTAATTATCCCCCGAATTGTTGTTCTTTTGAACAGTTAAAAGTTTATTTTAAAGCTAATTTTAATTAACTTAACAAACAAATTGCAGCTGTAATTGCGCAGATCTGTATTAGTATGGAATAAACAATACAATTACAAGGGGGCCACGATATAGTTTTCGTCAACGGAAGCAGATAATTTATACAAGGATTATGATTGCACATGGACTCGGCATGGACTGTCATAAAAACTCATAATTAATCTCAACTGGAAGTCTGGAACTATATTATTTGATATTTGCTGACAAACTTTATAAACTTCGTATTTTACCTAATTTAATATGCTTGATTTTTTTTTTTGTTAAGATCATTTGTGTCCGATTCAATTTTAAAATTAATTCGTTAATTCGTTTCTGTATAAACTGATATTCATCTTAATATGTATATTTCATTTAGTATTCTGACTGAATATCTAAAATATCGAAATAGGCAAATGGATGTGTTGCTGTTTTAGTCGTTGTCGTCAAAGTAGGGAGATAACCCGATTTTGCTAAAATAGTTAATTACCCAGAACTTTCAGTTTAGTAAATCCTTGTCCATTTCTAATTGGTATATTTGGCCGACATACCAAAACAATTGCGCGTGTCAAAAACTAGTAGTACTACAATCATCATCATCATTGGATTTGAAATGTGCGTCTCTAAACATATTTCGCTGAGTTTAGGTTATTGGGTGTAAATCAAGCCTGCAAAATTAATGGGCCTTAAAGATATTTTGGACCTGCTAAATGCCTAAATATTTTGGACATATGTAATTGTAAGCACATATCAAATATTTGTTTTTTTCTTTCTTTAGGCTTAATTCTTTGCTAAATGCCTTCCCCTTTTTTACCTCCCGGTGTTGCGGGATCAATTCAATGTCTAGCCGTACCAGCTATCGCATTTTAGCAAGCATGTTGAACACTTACGGACACTATGATCACAGGCATGATCATTTTTTACTCCGTGAGCACGTGCGAGGTCTTCAAAGAGAGACACCGTGTAGCTACCAGACTCGGAACCAATCTCTTTAGTTTCAGAAACTTGAGCAAAAAACACGTGGACCACCTTTGCATGCGATTTTTTTAACAAAAGATATCAAATTACTCATTGCAGTCTTGTGGATATCTGAATCTTTGTCAAAACTCAAAAGTAGCAAACTCTTAATATTATACGTCCTTTCTAAATTATCTTCTAGTAGTAAATGGCATGGCATTGGACGTGAGCAAAAGAATACATCTACCATTTGAAACAAGGAAACAGAATTAACGGTTAGGACGAGATGGGAGAATGAACGGTAAAGATTGAATCGACAGAAGTAGGCCCCGCGCCAGCCTGTACTTTTATTTCCTTTAGCGTTAAACTGGTGGTGACCAACTCGCGTCCTTGAGTGAGAAAGTTCAGGCCCCACCAGACGACGCCGTATCAGTGGTACAAGCAAGCTACTATATAGTCTATAGGCCCCCCGCCAACGCCAATGAAAGTAGATCGTACACGGTCACGGATGACGGACCAGACTTTATGAAAACAAAAAGGAATAACAAAGTAAAAGCATTCTTTTAGCACTTCGAAGGAAAAAGTCGAATTTATCTCAAATTATAGAAACCAAAACATTTGAGTTTATTAGAGATTAAAATGAAACATCAGTATCACAATTGTTGTTGGGTGTGGAGTGTGGACCATGACTTCAGACTAAGCTTATTATTAGATTTAGGCTTCAATAAATTATTTTTATGGGCAAATTTTGTAACAAACAGAAAAGCAAAGTCCTAAAAAAATTCAAGACAAGGTGGTGAGCCCCACCAAAAACGAAACGTTTCGAAGTTATGCTTAAACGGGTCCCACTAGAACGGACCACGTAACCCTAGCGTAATGGGGACCACATCCAACCTGGCCGCCTCGGAAGCTATGCGTAAGGTGGGAGCTGTGTGGCCCCTCCCACTCGCCAGAACCCCTTTCCCCGCTCTGCTTTTCGTTTTTCGTTTTTGGTGCGTGTTGACCCACCAACGAAGTGGACCCCGCACCTGCCTAAAATCTAGGCCCACTTAACCCGTGCGCGTCTTTTTACTCCCCCTCTCCTCACGTGTCCACGTGCCTTTTCCCTCCGGTGATCACTGATACGTCGTCGTTCTTCTTTTCTTCAGTGGTTCGATGACCGTGTCGTTGTGGTGGTCATGAACTGGTGAAGTTCTTGTTTCTCGTAAATCTCTAGCGAGAAGTCTCTGAGCATGTGTGCCGCCGACGAACCGCCTGTCGTTATGCCGGAGCTTGAGCTCGGAGCCATGACCGACGTCGTTTTGGAAGGTTTCGAACCGGTGACGTCTGGAGCGGATATCACGCCGCTGTTAGGAACACTTTGAAGAGGTGGTGGTCTGGCCATGGAAGAAGCCTGTTGGACTGCGGCGACGTAAGACGACGGTGAAGCAGCGGCAGCTGGAAAAGCTAATATCTGAGGTTGATTCGACGGACCAGCGACGTGTGGAACTAAGAAGAAAGCTCCGACCGCCGGAATCACTGCGTTCGATGGAATAGCCCACATCGGAATCATTCCTTGAGGCAGAGTTTGTTGAGTGACGGTGGATACCGGAGCCTGCAGTGTTTGAATTGCTGTTGTGGAAATGGGAGCTAGACCGGATGAAGCTGAGACGGCGTCGTTTATGTCTATATACTCACTGTTAGAAGGTCGTTTTCGTCTCTTCTTCGCCGGATTTTCCCCCAAATCAGAATCAGCGTTCGTCGTGGTTGGGATTTTCAGCGTTCCGTTTACCGACATAGCGATAGCTGGAACCGTTCCCGTACCCGTGGCGGCGATAATCGCAGGCTCGGCGTTCTCCAACAACCACCGAATCGTTTCTCCGTCTGATTTATGACCTAGCTCTCGAGTCAACTGAAAAATCCTAGCCGCACACGTGGCAGGCATCCGTATCCTCCTCCCTCTTCCTTCGACCTTCGTATGACGGTCTTTAGTCGAAGACCTCTTCAATGGCGGTCCCATCGACGACGGTGGAGCCAGAGACATTGACATCGGCGGAACCTGGTTCATCGCCGCCTCTAACGGCGGTTCCGCCTTTGGCTCATGGCTCACTTGAGAAGTTTCCAGGCTTCTGACGCCGTTGATGATGCTTAGATCAACGGCTCTTAGGCGTTCATCTTTTGCTCCAACTTGTTGCTTCTTAATCGTCGCCATTAAAAACGGACGGTGTAGATGACGACGAAAGATGTAAAAGCGAAAACAGAGAGAAGCGGATACTCTAGAAAAGAATCGTTTTCACGGCGTTACACGTCTCGAGTGTTTAGTAAATGTGGGACTCGTCTATATATATATATAGCAAGAAGACTGTGAGAATACTTTGGCTATTTGATCTCTGGGAAGAAAAATCAACGGTTCTTGATGTATTGTACCAGCTTTAGTGAGCCATTAGGATTATTCCACCTGGATCGATCCCGTTCTATGGTTTCTATCTTCTATCTGGGGACCATCTGCTATGTGGGGTCCAGTAAACTTTATTTCCTTTCGATGAAAGTTTATTTTTTTCAGCTTCGTAAATCCTTTGTTTTAGACTTTATGATCCTAGAAAGGGGAGAGAAGCTAGAGGCTAGAAGCTACAAGTATTTGCTACCACTGTGCAGTGTAATGCGATGTTTACCTCCAAAATTCGTTATTATATGAGTTAATGAAAGTTCAAATTGATATAAATCTTACAAAGTTTTATTTTAATTCCTAAAACAAAGCCAAAGTATATCAAACAGACACAATAATTCCCTCGCTTGTTATAACTTATCGAATCCATCCCCAGTTTGAATTTCCAAGCCGTCGAGTTTATATTTTCTTTTTTTTTGCCAACACGTCGAGTTTATATTTTCTAACCGTTGAAAATATTGGAATACTTAAATGTAAATTTTGATAGTGTAGGAAACAAAGATTTCTTTATAGAACAAGATAAGCGCCCGTACTTGTGGTTGGACCCCATTTATGTATGTAGGTCACAAGGCTGCGCCACCAAAGAAAAGGCTAGTTAGTGTATACGGAATAATCCTTTTCTGGATTCCTAAATCCTATCGTCCCTGGACCAAACCGGTCAATAATACGATTTCACAAAACATATACCGAATACCAGGTTTTGAAAAAAAAAGAAATATTATGATTGAAAAATCAAAGCTTGTACAGTAAGTTAGTAACCAGTTCAAAACTAGCCTCACATTCAATTTGATTCATATAATACTAGTACTAGTATATAGCACTTACTACTATTGAAATTGAAACACGAAACCGGTTTGAACCAACTACCTAACATATGAACAGAAAAAGCGGGGCCCTACCACCAGAAAAGAAAAAGCTACGAAACGAAAATCGGGTTAACGTGGGCCTGAGCAGGACCCTACTCTCTAATTCCGGTCACACCACACAATGTTGAGGCAAGGCCCAATTATTGGACCCCACCACTCTCTAAACGAACGGATCCGATCAGAAGTAACCCCGACACGAAAATTCAGACTTATTACCGGTTTAGCCGGTTATCTTCATTCTAGTGGGGTTACATTTCACGGGAAACAGATTCGGGCCCACAACGGAGGGATAAGATGGTAACTTTGGCTGGCCACCAACGTTTGCCTTCCCATTGCTAGCATCTGCACGTATCATCACGTCAGCATAAAAATAATTTGGCTGATATGTATAACTGACGTAATGATCGAATTTTGAGGTTATAGATTTACACAGTGTACTTACTGTATTTTTCAACAATAATTTCATCATCCTGCAAATCTATCTATAACCAAAGAATTATAATACTTGTTAAACGATTCTATAAAGGAATTCCCTTTTTTATATTTGATGTTTCACCCCTGAAAACGTTGATACTTTGTTTTGTTTTACTATTTTATTTTGTGTGGGTCCATTCTATCATCGTCAAATTACAATTCTCTACGAATCTGCACCAGCTTTCAACAATGGCGATGATATTGCTCCGTTGCACTAAAGCCAGCTTAACCTCACGATCCCGATATGTAGGTGTACCGTGACTGTGCTCCAACCAAAAGCTCCACAATTTTCTCTGCAATTTTTCCACACAGACGAAATCAGTAAGTGCAAGAGAAGACGACGAATCAGTGATGAAACTATATAACTTGTGAATGAAGTGAGAATCATAAAGCAAACCTGTGAGGAACCCGATCAATGGAACTGGTTCCACCGTCTTTTGAGAGCTTTCCAGCTTCTGCCTGCAATCACCACACACACATAGCGGTTTATTACGAACCGAGCTAGCATAAGCTTATAAACCAACACTAAACCGAACTGAAAACCGGATTAGACACTCACCTAGTGTACTTGGTGAAGAATGGATCTCTCATGAGGTACAATGCCCATAGCAGCTTCCGTCTCCGAAGCTGAATGGAAAACAAAGAAACTTCAGTTTAAACCGGTTCCGGGTTTCAACATTAATGTTATTGAGCTCCGAATCTAACCTCATCCTTTTCAGGTTGAGAGAAATGGATTTGCTTGCTCTTCTCTCCCAAGAACTTCAAATTTGCAAGAATCCCCATTCCAAGTGTGTCCACGGAAAGCGATATAGCCCAAGGGATCCAAGACCGGACACCATATCTTCTGATGAAAAGAACGTAAATGAGTGGTCTCGTAATGAACAGAACCTCACCAATCACAAACAGCGCTCCTTTAACACCCTTCTCAGATAAGAGCTCCGAGAGCGTTTTTCGCTTCTCCTTGATCATTGCAGGCTCTATCACCGCCTGCTGATGTTGGATCCTTCGAGACCAACCATAAGTAGGAGATGTTGCTGTTGTTGGTGTTCTTGTTCTTGCGTTCTGACCAAATGAGCTTAAAGCTGACATTGCCCTTCCTTCCAAGTTCCACGGATTTTGGTTTCCAAAACTATTCGGTCTATTTTGTTGCAACTCGGGTTGGTTAGGATCTTTCTCTTCGTTAGGTGTTTCCCCGCCTTGAAGTAGCATCTTATACCCGCTATTTCGAAACAAGGCTAACCTAATGAGAGCCCTGAAACATTCATACTTTATATATCAAAACGCCAACTGAAGTATGTCCTTCGATGTTTGTATAGAAGCAAGTGATCAGAAGAAAGCAAAACTCACTTCATAGCTTCGGTGACAATGATGTAGTTCCATTTTTTGTCGCCATAGAAGTGTTCAGCCGCTACTTCCACAACGGTTTCCACGTCTTTTAAGATGGCGATGAGTAGCGGATAAGAAAGGGATTGATCAGTCCCGGACGATCCAACATGACCACGAGGTGTTGGATCATTTTCGATTATGTGTTCATTGATTGTTGTGAATATGCCAAGAAACGCCGTCACTACAGAGAAGAAGATTCCCAGAAACTTACATCACACTTATGGGCTCAAATTAGCACAAGAGCGAGAGTGATACACAAAACAAAGAAACATCATAGAACAAGTTCGTTTCCTAGAAGACACTAAAGGAGCTAAACAAAGATAATAGTAAAATGTTACCAAAGTTTTCACAAAACCTGCTTCTGGTCCAATCTCTGAAGCAGAAAACTTCTCAGGAAGCAGCCATGTCAATCCCTGCAAACAAAATAAGCACACTCGCTACTCTGAGAATTCCAATTAGCATACTGAAATGAATTTCACAATTCCAAAAACGATTTGGATCTAAAATGGCACTGTTTTATAACAACACTCCTCTTCCACTAAGCAAAAATTTAAACAACCAGACGATGAGACTTTGAAACTGAGACGAACGAGAAAACGAAGAGAAGCCTTTCAATCGAGAGAGAATCGGAGACTAGAGAGAGATTAAGCACAAGGAGCGTAAATCAATCTTACGTTGGCAAGAGATCCTAAGGAATGTACATACTCTCTATTGCTCCAAACCCATTGCTTATAAGCTTCCATGGAGCTTCAAAAACACGAAGGTATTGAAAGGTCTTTGGAAAGAAAAGGAATTTCTATTTCACAGAAGAAATTCGGAAACAAGAAAATCCGATTCACGTTAAATCTCTGAATTTTGTTTTGCCCCCCGGTTGCTGGAGAAGCTATCAAGCACCATCTATTTTGTTGTGAAAAATCAGGACCTAATCATGTCCGTCGATCTTAAAATCAACGGTTGTTAATGCGATGAGTCGTTTTTAACGTGTGCGTAGCACAGGATTATTCATTGGGAAAAGGAATAGGCCTTATCTAGTGTGCTTGAGGCCCAACTAAATGGCCCAATATAACTTCCGAAACACGGCGTCGTTATGGAGATTAGCGACCTTTTTATTTTCCCGCTTGTTATAATTATTGTATCTTTTTTTAATTTTGACATCTGTATACTTAGGAGTGACTTATCTAAATGATTATAATTTTAGGAATGTATAATTTTCAATTTAACGGTTTTAATTTGCTCCATCAAATTGCACTAAAGACTAAAGAGCAGAACTGGTTTGCTCAAGAACAATCCATATGATTTCAATCTGGAGTTAGCGGCTTGGTGGGAGAAAAAAAATAATAATCCAAATGATCCAATTTCTGTAAATGAGGATCCAGAGACTTTTAAGCATTGGTTCCACGATATGCAAGATGCTTCTGTGTAGAATAATTTTTACATTATTTATTTAATTTTAACTGCTTTTAATTAGATATAAACACCTTTTTTTTAACTATAACGGAGCTTTGTGTGTCTGAAATGGAGGTTATTTAACAGTGTTAATTACTCTGTCCAAAATTTTGACGTGTGTTACTGAGAACCATTTCAGAGGTTTATAGTGTTAAGAAAATTTGGTTGATGGTTTTAAGTGTTACTAAAATACTTCCGAGATTTAAAGTGTTAGTGCGTGCCATTTTCATGGTTTATTATGCGATTTTCCATTCTAAATATAACAACATCATCATTTTTCTTTCCTTAAAATTAATTTATTCGTACAAGAAATTTGAGACTATATAACTTTACTCTTTTGGAATTTGATAATTACGGTACGAAGAAAAACCATAATTTTTATCGATTTAGTCTTTTAAATAAAGACAATAAACAATTAAGTAAATAACACTTAGAAGAAATATTAGATGTAAAAAAAAAAAAATTAAAAATTGAGTTAAAGCAAAAAGATAGCCCATACAAAAAAGAAGCATAGAAAACATTTCTATTTTGGTCGAAAAAAAAAAGATTCGCCTCACTATCGTGTCTATCGATAATATCTCTCAGGATCAACAAACAATTCAACATTTCAATAAATTTATTAGCAAACCGGCCATATTCCTTTTCTTATCTTCGGCTGATGTTTCCTGCATCTTTGTTACTTTTTCACAAACACACATATACACTGATCAGTCAACACAACCCAATTATGTGAAAATATGATTTCAATCAAAATTCTCAAAGAGTCTCATCTCAGTGGTAAAATAATAACACCCACTTTTCCAAAACTAAAATCTCTAAATCAAAACTTTTCAGTAAAACCAAACAAAACAAAACATTAGAAGCTGAAATTCGAGAGAGGAGATCACACATTTGTTTACAGGAGAGTAAAGGCTTGCTCTAGGTCAAGTTTGTGGCAAAAGAGGCAAACATATCTAAGGAAGAAAAAACAATGAAAATCGGCGGAAGCTCACAGCAAAGAAGTTAAAGAGGTTTATGATGAAAATCGCCTGAAGAATCTTTTATCTTTGTTTTGTTTGATACATGAAGAACAAACGAAAATCGGCAAAAGCTCACAACAACTTTTTTTTTTTTTTCTTTTTTTTCTGTTTCTCTATTTCACTCTTTTTAATCTGAAAAGAAAACAACAACCCAATCTTATTTTGGTTGTTTTCTTGTTCTTTACGTTTTACTCAAACATGAATAAATTCACCTTTTAACCTCGACTCCCACGAGTAATATGCTAAACTTTTTTCGTCATTGGAAACTTGGTTGAGATTAAGAACATAGGTCAACTCACAACACACGTGCATTTTTCGTACGTTTTGATATATCGTATATATAATTTTTAGCTAAAACATCATAATTTTAAGGAAATAAACATGTGTCTTTTGTATCGATTCCTAACAAATTTTACTTAAATGCAATGATTGAATATAAATTGTTGGTGAATGGAATGCTTAAAAAAAATGTTGTTTGTGATATTATTATTTGTTTGGTGTTTGCATTACAAACCACATTTTTTTCTACATTCAAAAATAATTGTTTTTTTAATGCAAACGCCAAAAACAATTTTCATATTATGATAATATGAGTACTAGGCTATACTAGCAAACAGAACCAAACAATTTTTTTTTGTTTTTTTTGTTTTGTTTTGCAAGTTTTCATTTTTTCATAATAAAAATGTGTGTGTGTGTGTGCGGTGAAACAAAAAATAAAATAAAAATAATAATAATTCTAATTCCCGTTAAATCTCTGAATTTTGTTTTGCCGGTTGCTGGGATGCTATCAGCAGTCAGCACCATCTATTTTGTTGTAAAAAATCAGGACCTAATCATGTCCGTCGATCGTAAAATCAACGGTTGCAAATTCGATGAGTCGTTTTTAACGTGTGTAGCACAGAATCATTCATAGGGAAACGGACTGGGCCTTATCAAGTGTGCTCGAGCCCAATTAAAAGAGCCCAATATATCTTCCCTCAGAACGACGTCGTTATGGAGAATAGCAACTGATTCAACAATTTTGCTTGCGCAGTGACCACGAAGCCGAAAGACGAAAACCCTAGAAAAGTTTGATTCTCTGCAAACATCAACGAAAATGCAATTGACTCTTGAATTCGGGTGAGATTATCCTTCTCTTTGATTCATTTTCGAAATCTGGGTGATGCTTTGGTCAAGGATCTTCTGTTATCAGTAGGCATTTTACTGTTTGTAGCGTTTTTGCTACACTTTAGTTCTGCTTTTGAGTTCTTGTTTACTGATTGAATAACTTGTTTTGAGTTCTTGTTCACTGATTGATCTTACAACGGTGAAACTTTCATTTGAACTGTAGAGGTGGTTTGGAGCTGCTCTGTGATTCTAAAAAGATACATAAAGTAAACGTGGATTTGCCCAATGGAGCAGATGATGTAAGCTTGAATTCTTACGTTTTGGGACATTATGATTATTATATAGAAAGCTCACAGTTTTCTCTACTCATTCCCTTTTGATATTTTCCTTTCTTTAAATTAGTTAACAATGAAGCATTTGCTCTCATGGGTTCGTACAAATGTGATCAAAGAGAGGCCTGAAATGTTTTTGAAAGGAGATACTGTGTAAGTACTAAGCAGGCCTTTCTTCTTGATTATATCTGCTCAATTTGAGCTTAAGTGTTTGTTTAACAATGAAACAAATCAATTGTTGTGGCAGGAGACCTGGAGTTCTTGTGCTAGTGAATGATTGTGATTGGGAGCTAAGTGGTCAGCTGGAGACAACAGTCGAAGAAAAAGATGTTATAGTTTTCATTTCAACCTTGCACGGTGGATAAAGAGAAAGAGAACTTTTGTGTAGGGGTTTATAAGAGATTCGCGTTATGAAACTATCTGTGTTTGTAATATCTACAGAACCTAATGTATTCGTTTACTTGAAGATTGGAACCATAAATTGTCTTATTAAGAATCTTTCTTCAAGTACTAAACCTTTAATCGGATCAGATGTTTTTGCAATTTCTTCTCTCTTCATTAAACTGCTACGTAATTGACAATTCCATGAGGATGGTCTTGTGAGTCGGTTCGAAGTTGATCTTGCATCTTTTTTTGGTATCTTGAAAGTATAATTTTGTATCTTTCGTTCTAAATTTGAAGATTTACGAGCCTTCTGAGGAAGTCAGACGAAAGAAGTTGATATTCCATGTTACAATATTAATTCAAGAAGTTGATATTCCATGTTACAATATTAATTCTTTCTTTGGAGTTGGAGAGGAAGAGTTGATATAACATAAATATTACATAATCATGTGGTTACATTGCTACATTTGATATACCTACTCGATTGGTAGCCAAGGAGGCTTACCATTTGAGCAGCTATTGAGCTTAATAGCAGATGCAAAACAGAGATCTAACTAACCAACATAGACACCATTGCAGCTGCAGAGTCAGGTCCATCATTGTTAACACTCGGTATGATAGCTTCAGGGGACACTTGTTGCACAAACTCTTTCAGCTCTGTGAAGCTGCTATGCTCACTGTAAGGAACCTCGTACCTGAAAAACATATAACGATTCTCTCTGGGTCATGATTTTGAGCTCAAATGCTCAATGCTACCACACACAAGACTTAAAAAGATGGAGAATGTTACCTTATTATTGTACCCTGTTGTAACCTTCTTCCTGGAGACTTCTTTTTCGTCTTACCAGATGTCCAGCCAGTGGGAGAGAATGCAACGATTAGGCTGTATCGGTTCTGCATGACAAGACATCGCCTAAGAACTCACCTCTATAGAAAGCAGCCAAAAAATTGAATGGATGTGTTTCTTACTGTGTATCGGTTAGCTATATGCTTGAGCCGTTTGAAACTGGCAAGCGTCCACAAGGGCACGACGTGAATGTGGCTCTCCTCTTCCTTCACAGTAAACCACTGCATATCTTCCTTGGAGAATCCCAAGCATTCGAGGAGCTTCAGTTTCGAAGGATTGATGTAGATCTTTTCACGTAGCACACGTGCAACTTCCAAGAACAGCCTCTCCTTTCCTTTCAAATCACAAGAGATGAAAGAATGTTAGACACACGAATAAGAAGCCGGTCTCAACATGACATATCGATTCAGAATCAGAAGAGAGAATATGTTACCGATGGTGTAACTTCCTATTAAGAAAAGGGTCTTTGGATTAAAGGCTTCTGCTTGAATAGCCTCCACAACAAACTGTATTACCGCCTCTTGCTTTGGAAAGTCATACTGCAACAAACGATGGCATTTGTATTAAAGCAATCATAGGACGAGGCAGTAATATTGATGCTACTAATGTAATATATAGTGATGCATGACTACCGACTAACCTGCAGTAATATTGATGCTACAAATGTAATATATAGTGATGCATGACTATTGACTAACCTGGGGGTTACAGTATGTAGTATCAAGGATAAGAGAGCTGATAGGCGAACCCATCAGCCAGTTTGTCATCTTCTCACTATAGCGGAAATCACCCGTATGTAATACAGCCTATACAAATCAACCGAGTCCAGAGAAAGTTATAATTGCGAATTGGAAAGTTAAACATAGGCTGATGAATACACATTGGAAGTGTCAGAATTTAAGAACGCACCTTACCGTTGGCTGGTTCAAAGAGTATCATGATGGATCCAGGACAGTGGTTTGCATCAACGCATGTCACTTCAACGCCCGCAATATTAACCTTCTGGCCAAGGTTCAAGACTTGTAGTTTCTCCCAAGGGATCCCAATCTTCATGTGTACCAACTTTGCAGTAACCAAAGAACAGTATATCTTCCCATGACTAAATGACTTTGTCAGACCTTGATAATCTGAAAATGAGGATCCAGAGACTTTTAAGCATGGATTCCACAATATGCAGGATGCTTCTGTGTATAAATTGTACTTACGATCAAGATGAAAGTGTGTAAGAAACCAATGGCAACAATCACGTGTGAGGTACTTGAACGCGTCCTGCATACATATATTAAACCAGAAAGTCACCAAACATAAATATTCAGCACTCAGCAGGAAGTTTGAAATCTAATATCATGTGCATATATACCACTCGAAAAGGCGTCCCTGGGATGCAGTTCCACTGTGGCGTGACTTTAGATTTTCCATTGTTGCAATTTCTTCTCACAGCACGTCTACATCCCGAATCTGATGGACTCTTTTCTGCGGCAGCTTCTTTAGGAGACTTTCGGATCTTCGTGCTATCTGTAGCCTGACCAGGGAAAAACTCTGTAATCAACTTGTTGGCAGTTGGTTTTCTAGGCTCACTTGCCTTACGATTGGTAGACTTGTCCCTCTGTCTCTCTGTAACCTGGCTACTTGTACAACGAGACTGTGCCTGTGCTTCTTCTCTAAGTGTGCTAAGTGCATTCACAATCTTCTTTCTGGGACCAAGTGACGTGATACCTATGTTGAGAAGATCCTGTGGAAATTACAACCTCGTCAATTCACAATCCCGTTTGTTTGTGTAAGCAAATAACGTAAGTAAAGAGTTGTTTGCATTTTACATTACCTCCTCTGTGAGTGACTGGAGAGTGTCCCAGTCAATCTCTTCCCGGATGAAAGCATCTTCATATTTAGCTAAACCTAGGCTCCTTAGCCATTTAAGAACTGGAGACAGGTCATTCACTAGCTCAGGAACCTGAAGTGGATCATCAACAGATTCTTCAATCAAAGAAGTTGAATTCTCACATTTCCTCGGCGAGTCCTACAATCATATTCACAAGTTAGCAGTCAATCAAATCAAAGGATTAACAAAGAAGCTTACTTGCTCAGGAGCCTGATTATGCGACTTGTCAAGACACTGGTTGCTGTGAAATTGCCTCTGCTCCTCACTCAAAGCTGAGATATCCATAGAACACAGTGGGCACTGAATCATCGAATCATCATTTCCTAAACTACACTCTCCACTGTTACCCTCGGAGCAAAGCTTTATCAAGACGTCAAGCTCGGAGTCGGACTCAACAAACCCTGCTTCATCCTCATGGTCATGGATTCCAATTCCACCACTCGAACTGAGATGAATTCTCGACTTCAATAACCTAGCCTCCATCGAATTGCACAAATACCCCTCGCGATTCGCCTTAAAACAGTGGTCCGTATCCCCTTTACCAGCAGAAACTTGGCCGTCTTCTGTTTCCGCCGCGAGAGAACGAATTGGCTCACCGGAATCTCCTGCAGAGCAATCAACACTCGACGGGATACAATCTAATAAGCTACAGTCCGGAGTAGAAGAAGACGAACCGAACATATCCGAATCCAGCGATAAACTTCCACAGGAAAAATCTACGTGGGATTTAGATTCAGGAGCCGGAGCCGGAGCAACATTCTCCTTTCCCGGATTACGGCTTAATCTAGGCTTCTTGTTGGGAGGGCGGTGAGAGAGGGAAACGTTGGTTGGGTGAAGGGGTCTACGAAGTGAAAGCTGAGAGGAAGGATGGATCTGGAAGTCGTCATCGTCATCTCCGTCGGTGTTCTGCATAAGTTCCGGCGAGATAGTTCGTTTGAGTGAGAGCGTTCCCACAGTGTGGAAGAAAGAGAGGGAGAAAAAGAGGATCGACGACGACGTTTCGACTTCTGTGAGCAATGATGCATTTAAAATTTTTATTGGAAATTAATGTGTGGTAAAATCAATTAAACTCTGAAAAGTTACTAATGTGAGTGAATAATGGGCTGGATTTAATATTTTGCAGCCCAAATGTGTATGTTCGAAAAGTTAAAATGAAATGTTGAGGGTGGAATTTCGGCCCACGCCCTGATGGCCCAGAAATCAATTCAGCCATTTCAACATTTCTCCGGAAATAATTAACTCTGACGAAGATAAAAACAATTCTACCTTGCCATTGTAACAACTTTGAACAATGTTGTAACTCTGGCTGAATTGACCGTCCGATCTCTCTACGCTTCCGAGTCAGCTCAACAATGATCGAGCTCTGTCAGTTGGACAAGGCGGCGGAGCATGGCGCACCTTGCGGTCACGGCGAAGCATGACGACAGCCTGTACACGGTGGAGTTGATATGCAACGAAATCATAGGCGCCATGTGTGCCGCGAAACGCTACGACGACGCCATCGCTCTGTTTCATTACTTCTTCAACAAGTCTCACTGCTTTTCCCCAGATGGGGAATCTTTCAACCTCATCATGAAAGCTCATTGCGATGAAGACAATGTAGACGACGCATTCGAACTATACCATTACGCTAAAAGCCTCGGAGATGCAGGTGTGGACACACATAGGGTTTTGGTCAAAGGCTTTGTCGACGCCGGGAGGGTTTTTGAAGCTCTGGGTTTTGTAAAGAGGGAGAAAATTTGGGATCCGGAGGTGTTCACAGCTATCTGGTCCGCGGCTTCTTGGAACTAGGAGAAGACAACAAGGCTGATGAGGTATTCCATCGACTTGATCAACAGATGATCATGTTTGGTCACTACAGCGACGACGAATACAAGAGAAGAATCACGGTCGTGGAAGCGACGCTTGTGGACTACTGGTTTAAACAAGGCCAAGAAGACAAGGCCACGGAGATTTACAGGCATATTAAGGGTGGTGAATTCGGATTACGTGTCTATCCCAAAACTGGAAACACTCTTTTGGAGATATTATGTGAGAATGGTAAGAAAGCAGAGGCTTGGGAATTGTTCTACAAGATGATAACCAATTCCAGGACCTTTGATAGAGAGACCTTCAAGATCATGGTGAATGCGTGTTTCGAGCTCGGGGAATTCGACAAGGCCGTGGATACCTTCAAGAGGCCAGAGCTGAGAAGGTCATCTCGATGTTATGGTAACATCATCTCCAGGTTTTGCGAGCTCGGGATGATGTCGGAAGCACAGGAGGAAGACGAATATTTGCGCCCTGATGTTCCAACGTTTAGATCCATGATCAATGGTTATGCTAAGGCCGGGAAAGTGGAGGATGCAACTAACATGTTGAGAAAGATGGTGGATGCAACTCTACGCAAGGTTGCTGTTTCTGAGGCCGAATAGAATAGCTTTCCGCTGAATCTATCTTTCTTACCTATGTAGATTCAAACTCTGCTCTCTTACTCTTTGTTTCTGTCGGAACTTACTCCAAGATAATCCCAAGTTTTCTTAATTAAGGCTTAACTTCAAATTTATATCTCATGCAATTTTTTTTGGTCATTTTCCCTTTGCTACCTTTAACTGTCTTAACAGCTTTAGTTTAACACTGACACTGCTCGAACCAAGCTCGACGCTCGACGCTCGACGCTCATCAAGTGTACGATACAAGAATGCCTCACAGATGGTGCTATCTTTCTGGGATATTTCAATTGCTTTCATCACTTTGATAGATACCATTTTGCATTTCCGTGGGTAACAAAAATGGAATATGATAGTAAAAAATCATACATGGTTTTACCGTGAACATATATATCAACATTTTTCTCAATAAAATAAAGTGAAATCTAAATACTTACCAACATTTTGGCACTTGCGAAATTACAAAGCTTTAGCTCATGTGTAATGGGCCGGATCTAATATGTTTGGGCCTCAATGTTTATGAGCCCACGCCCTAACGAACCAGAAATCAATTCGGTGGCCATGTCAACATAATAAATTTTTACTTTAATTAACAAAAAAAAAAAAAAAAAAAAAAAGGGNGGTTATAAGGTCGGTTTATAGGTAGAGAGTATTGTTTATAAGGCGTTTACTTTGTTTATTAGGGTTTATATCTTCCAAAGCATTTGTCGGCTGATTGTGTGCTCATCTCTAGTCTCTAGAAGAAGCTAACGACGATGGTTAGTTCTCGATCTCGTTTCTATTCTTCTTGTTTAGACTCGTGAATTCCCTTTTGTCACTGAATCTTGAGATCTTGTGTTTGTAATTTATATGTGGAAAATCTGTCTGTTTTGAAATGAAATCGCAGGTTCTTCAAAACGATATTGATCTGCTTAACCCACCTGCTAAGCTTGAGAAGACCAAGCACAAGCTCAAGCGCCTCGTTCAATCTCCCAATTCATTTTTCATGGTAATTCCTTGTGCTGCTTGCTTATCATCTTATTATATGGAATGTCTCGGTTAATATCCAAATCTCTTGTCTCTTTTATTTCAAAAATTTTGGAATTGTGGTGAATTTTTAGTTCTTGAGGTTAATTCTTTCGATGATTAAATACTTACTCTGATGTTATGTGGTTGATGTAGGATGTCAAGTGCCAAGGCTGCTTTAACATGTAAGCTTTGAAAAAAGTCTTGGAACCTTGACAACTCTTATAAGTAAATGGGTCCAATGTTTTGAATTTTGATCAATGGTTAATTTATGAATTTTGCAGTACGACGGTGTTCAGCCACTCGCAGACGGTTGTGGTGTGTGGAAACTGCCAGACAGTGCTGTGCCAACCCACGGGAGGAAAGGCAATGCTCACTGAAGGATGCTCTTTCAGGAGAAAGTTCGATTGAAGATGAAGATGACTCCCATCTCACTCTCTTTCTTTCTTTAGTTTTCTTATTATGAGTTTTTGATGATTACCTAAGTAAACCTTCTTTGTTGATGACCTGATTGGAGAGTATTGTTTTTTTTTGGTATCAGAGTTGAGGTAAAAGTTTAAAACTAAAATGGACGTAGCATCATTTCTACACAAACTCGTATATGTAGAAGAAAGAAATCGATCTTTATCCTTTATACACGAAATCTACAACCTTTGTACAATATTCCTTTCCTAAATCAAGGATTCGGAACAAAAGAGTTGTTGGAATGAAGATGTCTTCTGCACTTAAGTTCCATACACGCAACTTCCCGCTCTCGTCTCCCCTGAATAACATGCACGCTCTGCTTAGCCTTTGCATCGTGTAAGAGCATGCACGCTCTGCTTCAAACAATCAGAATGTTCATCTCTGCGTGTATGGATAACTTTCCGAAGAGCCAGCCCCAGACGATAACAGATACTCGTCCCAACATAACAAGGACGTGACAGTGTCGTTATGCTTTCCAAACTGATATACTAGCAGAAGCCAACATGTAAAGCCAAGTAGAGGATCAAAGAAGATGAAGAGAAAATAATGAAAAAGGTGCCTTTTTGTGTCCTTGAAGAGCAGCTACCAACACCAAGAGTGTAAGAAGTGGCGGCAGTGCTCACCCTTGTTCCAGTTTCCAGCTTTCCAATACACACATAGGCGGCATTACTCCTTGGCTGCTTTATAGACGGACCCATAGGCGTCATTCTTCCTTGGAACTCTTTTGAGGTCCAAACCAAATTCCGAGATCCCCTCTCTATGGACCTTTCTTCAATCCATTCTCATAACATCTTCTTGGAACTACATCTGCAGCGAAACCTTCTTGTCTAGCCAGAAGAACCAATTTAATTCCCATTCTGTTGGAGCTAGATTTAGCACCTAAATCTGGCCCATGTTAAGGCGTAACA
>OVBJ01001336.1:0-29523 GCA_900406535.1 Noccaea bulbosa
ATCACCAACAACATCATGTGATTGTGATCGGATGTGAGACTATATAACACAATGGAAGACTGCAAGAAGACGATATATGTAGACTATATAACACAGTGGAAGACTGCAAGAAGACGATATATGTAGATGAATAGACTATATAACACAGTGTTATCAAACAACAAAATAGAAATGGTGTGGAGAGATTTGGAGAGATAGATTGGTCATGTTCCGTATTTGAGAAATTATATGTAATTTAAACTGTAAAAAATTGAGATTCAGGAAGAAGATCGTGGCTTTGAGGGAGATGAAATCCATAACAAAAGGATTGTGGGATTCAGGATTTCGAAAAATTATGGATTAATTTTTGTTTGATAAAGAAACCTCAGATCGAAATCATGTGCCCAAAAAAAAAAAAAGGAAACGTGGTCTTAAAATTCGAAACCGTTATTTGATAAATGGGCTTTCTACTATGAGGTTTATCTAGTTTTACTTTGTTAACTATTATTGTTTTGTTTTGTTTAAATTACAGGAAATTCGATAATAAGTGACATGGCAAATTTGTTTTTAAAAATTAGCTTTTTTATTAAACTTGACACATGTCAACTTTTAATTGGCTGTTTGACTTGTAATTTAGTATATAAATGATTTAATGTTTTGTGATGATGTGTGGACACTATAAATAGAGAAAACTCTTACATTATATATAAAATTAAAAATATATATTAAATATATTCCGAACCCAAATTTATTGTAAACATTTATAAGTTTTACAAATTAGCCCTCACTTATTTTATTATTTGTGATTTTTTTATAAATTAGTATATTATTTAAATTAAAATCTTATTATCTAAATTAATTACCTTACATCATTAAAAATATAAAATATGATAGATTTTAGTGTATAAAACTTTTCTAAATTATGATATTAATTAAAAAAATTGATAATTTCTCATATATTTATAGTTTTTTAAAGTTATCTATTATTTATTTTGTAATTAATAAAATAGAATTTTAATCATTTTATATACTACAAATTATGTCATTTTCTTAAATAATGTTTCAGAATTAATTTTAGTAAAAAAAAGAAAAAAGAAATAACTTTCTATGATTTGTGTAAGTTATAAATAAATAAGAAATTTTTTTTTGAATGATCATTATGTAAATAAAAAGATCCGCCGCCAAAAAAAAAACATTATTTATATATATTAATGTTTTTCTTTGAAATTTCTCTGAAAAAACATAAGAAAATTCTTGAACATGTCTGAAATCATTGTCTGCTCCTCATTCCAAATCAATTTCTTCTTCATCACCTAGAGGAAAGAACAGAAAATAGCACAGTAGAGTTAAAAGACAAGATAGACATAATATTCACTATTGTTGGTATTGTATGCAATCCTGTCAATAATTATGTCACAGTTTCACATTTATCGCTCTAAGTTGTTAAAAGTTAGGTTGTTTAACCAGTGGTGGTCCAGTGAAGTTTGGGTATTTTGGTTCTTGATATTTTGCACAGATGCCGTACATTACTAGCGCCACCTCTAAAATTAACCATATATCATATCCTAAGAACATTTCCATTGATGAGAATATGAGATACCTCAAAATATCTCAATTATATAATATTATTATTTTTAACATGATTTATTATATAATTTTATAAAAAAAAATTAAATGAATCACTAATGCACCAAATTCTTTTAAAAAACTAACCAATCTCTACAGGTTCAAGTTCACCCTCTCCAAACCTGACATTAATGGACAGACACAGTGGGCCTAGTACCACCACCGGTTCCATAAGAGTTGAGGAGAGAAACTGTGGCTTGAGACAACGCCTCACAGTTCGACGTCTAAAGTACATTTGTATATATCTCCCGAACTTGTTGTTCCTAGTGGAAACCAAACAAAATGATGACTATGTTTGTGATGCGGGTCTTTAGTTAGGATTTAATCAGATAAAGATAGTCTCACTTAGCCCTGGGCGTTCGATGTTCGGTTCAATTCGAGTTTTTTAGTTTTCGGTTTATTCGGTTCTAGAGATAAATAAACCATTCCTTTTTACATTATATATTCGGGTTTGATTCAGTTTCGTTCGGTTTCGGATCGGTTTCGGAACATCGCATTAAAAAAAATAAAAATAAAATAGTACGTTTAAATGAAATTAAATTAAATTTTGCAAAAAAATGGAATTTAAATAAATATCGTTACAAGATTTATGATATTTCAATTTTTTTGGTTGTTTTATTCTAAATAGAACTAATATATTCAAGATAGAATTATAATTTTTGATAGTGTAGTTATTATAAAAATAAATATAACTAATTATTTATATATATAATTATATTTCAGGTATTTATTCGGTTTTCGGTTCGGTTCGGGTTCGGTTTCGATTTTTCGGGTTTAAAAATCTCAAAACAGTCGGGTTTTGTGCCGTTTTCGGTTGGGTTCGGTTTCATCAAAATCGGTTTGGTTCGGTTTGGTTTTTTGGTTACGGTTTTTGTGCCCAAGACTTGGTCCTTGCATGATGTGCGGGGATTTCAATAAAATTCTTAGTAATTCAGAGAAACGAGGTGGAAGGATTATAACATAAAGCAGTTTTAGAGAGTTTAAACGAGTATTAGAAGTTTGTGATATGCATGCAGGATTTAAGATTCAAAGGTAACCAGTTCAGCTGGGTAGAGAATACAAGAGATGGTATAGTAGAATGTTGTCTAGATCGATTGTTACTTATTTCTGCCTGGCGCCAATCCTGTCAGAAACAGAGTTTTTAGATCTTGCAGAATCTGATCATAGATGTATGATAGTTTCCATTGAGTATGAAGAAAGAATAAAGAGAGGCCAGTTCCATTATGATAAACGGTTAACTCAAGAGATTGATTTTGTGGAAACAGTAAGGCATTTTTGGAATTATAAAAGTACTTACATCACTGATTTTTCTCTGTGGTTCAAAGAATGTGGGCTACACAGGGTTTAGACAGGTTTGGTTTGAAGGGATAATTTGGAATTATCAAATAAAATCAATATGAATGAAGAGAGTACAAAGTTGGATACAAAACCTCCCTCTCTGCTCATTGGAACAGGTCAATCGAGAGAAGAATCAAGCAGAGGATAAGCTATCAAAAGTTTGATATGAGCATTCTGTTTCTTGTATGTTATAAAACTAATGTATGTGTTTGTTTAGTGGTTATGAATAAACTGAATTATAAAAACCAGCAGAATGCAACAAGAACATGTTCACTTTCATAAAAGTTATTAAAGTAAATCATCTTCGGGCGAATTAATGGTTATGCTAAACCAAAACAAAAGCCAAAAGCCAATAACATTGTGCACTAGTTTATCTCCACCTAAGAAACAAAGCTGAACTAAGCAGTTAAAACGAACCTAATAAAACAAACTTATTTTTGAAGTTAAATAATAACCAAGAACAAACCCGAGAGCCCAGCCCCAGGACCTGTCCGCAAATTGTCATTGTTGATAGTCATGTTAATGACACAGCGTCACGTTGGCTACGCCTTACACAGCATGGATCACGGAGTTCATGTCCGAACCACCACCACTGGCTGGATTGGGATGAAAGGCTGATTGCCTGGAAGACGACCCTCCAACGAGTCCCAGCGAAAGAGGCTGTTCCGATGCACCGTTTTGGCTGGACTCACCAAGGCTGAGCTGAGACATACCGAGAAGTTGATCGACGTTAATGGGGGCGGCTTTTGAGTGCACAGCTGTTGGCCTGAGGATCTCGTGAGTCGTCTCTTCGTTTGTCGGCTCGGTAACATACGCAGCAGACCACAACGGGAACGGGTAGAAGGGTGAGAAGTAAGCCGGATATAGTACAGGGAACGAACCGAGTGGTTGTAGCTGCTGTTGTGTGGTGGTGTCTTCTGGTCTGAAAGAATCAGAAGCTGCCACAAGTAGCTGCTCCTCCGTGCTAGAGTTGGTGGAATCAAACTCTTCCGGTTCAAGGATCAACGGTGCTGGTGGAACAGAGTCAGTGCCCTGCATTTGTGTTTCCTCTGATTGCAGTTCTTGAGAATCCATCGGAACGTCTGTTAGCTGCAAAGGAACTTATCCCATTATCGAGATTGCTTTGACAAGTTACAAAGCAAAGGGACTAAAACTATTGACGAACCTCATCAGGAACCATATCAAAGAGACTGGAGCGTCTCTTGCGGCGAGACACATTGGAGAGTCTGATGAAGTACTTCTGAGCGTGACTTGCGACTTGAGTAGGTGTCCTCGTTGTCACATAGTTCCTGGAGATACCTCTCCAATCGCCTTTCCCCAGCTTCTGTAGACCCAACAAGAACATCCTGTGTTCCTCTTCTGTCCATGGATTTCCTAACAGTAAAAAAAAAAAAAAAAAAANATTTTAATAATTCCCGAAAAGAACCAATATTAAATAGTAATTGAGAAACATAATTCGTTTATTCCAATCAACCAAAATGATAACTACATTCTCCCGACAAACTTATCCGAATTTCGTCTTCTTTTTCTTTATTATTCGACAATCAACAAAAATGAGAAGTAAATTGACATATGAAATTTCTAAAATCCTGCGACAATGTTACAAAAATCATTACCGTTAAAAGAAAGGACCAGAAAATCGATACCTTTCTTTCTCTCGCGGCTAGAAGAGGAGCCGGGAACAAAATCCTCGGAGGCGTAGCCGTCGCCGACGCCGTGGTCCAAGCCATCACCGGGAGAACCAGAACCAGGAGTGGTCGACCCGATTCCGCCATGCCCACCCAATCCAGAGCCCGAGCAGTGGCTGAGATTGCCCATGCTGGCGCTTTTCCGGATCGAACCTTCTGTGAGCCGAACACCGAAGAGCTTAACCCCGCGATTCGGGCATGTACGTGAGTTGTGGCCATTCTGGTTGCAGTGAGAACAACGGCGAGTCATATCCGATAAGGATTGTTTTATCCTGTTCGGATCTGATCGTACTCGATTCGGGTCGGGTCCTCCGCCGTCGACAGGATCGAAGGTAATCTCGGAAGCACAGAAACTGATAAACGGGGAAGAGAGAGAATGAGAGAGACACAATTTATAAAGGAGTTTATCTTGTCGGATTTATTACTAAAAACAAATATTAAAAATATCAAGTTATCTGCTGTGTTGCATGTAGATTTTTTCATTTCCTTTTTCCGTTGACTTCTAGTCAAACCAATTTATTCACTTTATCGTTTTTCTTTGGAATACTTTTGAACTGAATTATTGCTGTACAACTAAAATTGACTAGTATTCATTTTTTATTTTTTTTTTGTCAACAACTAGTATTCATTTAAATCCATTTTTTTCTTAACAAATGTCTGCAATTAAGCTCTGAGATTTGATTTGATTTGATTTTGACCAGTGTATGTTATTTAGTGGTTTGAGATATTATCATTATACCATTACCAAAAACAAATTTTGTATCATACATAATTGTTGATTTTTTCAAAGAAAAGTACTTATTTATATTTATGTTTTTACTTTAAAATATATTATGTTAAAATTTGCTATAAAATACTAAAAAACCATATAAAGTTAAAATATATTCTCTCTATGTTTCGTGTTTTCAATATAGATTAACTTATTAATTTCTTGTGTCAAACAAAACAATATGTTAAATAGGAGTAAAACATAACTTTTTATTTCTTAATCTGCATAAACAAAAAACTAGAACAATAAGTAAAAAAAAAACGGAGAGAGTATGTTACAATATTTTTTTCTCTATATTTATTTTATGAAAACAATTTGCACTCAACTAAATTTAAATTTCTGTAATAATAATAATACATGGATGTTACAAGTATTAATAATTCATTGTACTCTTTCATCTATTTCACAGAGAGTATTATTTTACTTTTTTTACACTTATTCCTTTCGTTTTATATTGGTTGTCATTCTAAAAATTTATATGAATGTGTTTCGAATTAAAATACATTTCTAAAATGAAAAATAATATGATACATAGGGAGTATGTATTACGAAAACCTTTAAAAATCCTATTATACCTTTTATAAATACACTAAACAGTTTTTTTTTTCTAATTAATATACTAATAAAATAAGGTTAAATCTGAAATTTTATTATCACAATTGACAAAAGCAAAGTTTTCAAATGATATTGAAACAGATTGAGTGTATGTTTTCGTGTAAAAATTGTTTTTTTTTTTTAATTCATGTAGGACAACTATGCTTCGGTAATATAGATAACCATTTGCTATAAAACCCAAAAAAATTAAAAACTTATGATTATACTGCTTGAATGTATAATTTGTTTATGATTATATTTTGTACTATGATTATACGTGTGTATATTGAAATTTGATATAGTGCTTTTATATGGAAAATTGTGGAGGTAAAAAAAAAAAAAAAAAAAAAAATCAGAGGGCAAACCTGGGAGAAACTCACAAAATACAGTTTTTTTTTTTTTTTCTTTTCTTACATCAATACAGATTATGGTTTTTGTTTAGAATTGGACAGTTATTTTCAAAAACTAGTTTTTCTAAAATCTAGTGAATCAATTTTTAGAAAATCTATGTATTCTAAATCTTGATCTAGGCGGCCGCGTTTGAGGTGATTAAACGGTTGGCAGCTCCCAACTGCTGCGAATCGGCTATAATCGGGATAAAAATTGTACTTTATTTTTCTTTGATTCAAGCTATGATTTGATACTGAATTGATAAATCTATCATATATATTATGAAAACAATAAAAATAACAAATAAAAATCATGAAAAAACCATGGGGCTACATATTAGGATTAGCAGAAATCGTTTTCTTTACCAAGAAAAAGAGGGTATAAAATACTAATTTCTGGTTTCGTTAAAACAAAACTGAAAAAAATTAATTAAAACATATGCTGATATATGATGACAAAACAAAATACATTAATTTTTGCCACTAGTAAGCTAATTTACTTGGTATTGTTATCAAAAACATTTATATATAGGTCAAAGCTATAAAACATTTTTATGTCCAATTTTTTTTGAACATAATCTTGATTTGGTAATAAAATGGAGAAAAAAACCCAAAAACTATTTTAAAAACTACTGTCAATCAAGGCCTTAATATGCTCGAAGCACTGACGTGGCATATCATGATTCATACGAGTGATTGGATTTAGATAACTAGGACCCACTTATATAAGCCACGTGGTCACAAGTACAACAGCAATTAAAAAGGCAATTAATTACATATGACTTTCGTCGGATCTGATAGGATCCCACGAGAAAATTTCTCAGCCGTCCACGTCTCTTGTCAGCCGTCCACGAGACCACGACTCTGTAAACTTCCATCTGTTAAGCCCACCGTTACATTTAGTTTGGGCCTATAACCCTCGCTCCTTTTTCAGGTTAAGGTTAAGATGGGAGATGAGATTTACCAATTATTTACACCATAGGGCACTTTATCACTTAGACCAAGGAATTTCATGAGACATCCATGGTCCGCTTTGTTAGTGGTTCAATTTTTACTTGCATTGCTTCAGAAACTGGATTACTGGGCTTAAGGCAAATGCTCCTTTTCTATTACTCGGGTTTATTCGTTTAGTTACCTTTTCAGGTGTAGATTATCAGGTAAAGAAAATATAATTTATTTTGCCTTGATGATCTCGCTTTTTACAAAGTGTATAACCATTGTTATGAAGGTCCACATTAAAGAATATGGACAACACCAGGCCCGTTAGCAATGCCGATCAGACGATTATGAATGCCCTGAGCAAATCTAAAGAATATGCTTTTTATATGTTTTTTTCTTTAAAATCATAAAATAGTAAAAACATAAAAAATCTTGGAAATGCGCATATAACATAAGATTAGATACGAGTCTCGGAGGTCATGCAAGGATCCCTTGTGGTTGGCCATGTGGATCGGGGCTTGTCATCGTTAGTAGACGTGTTGTATTGATTCAGTTGTGCCTATGTTTAAGTGACCATTGATTATGTTCTTTGCAGTGCACCATGAGTGGATCAATCTATCAAAACAACCAAATCTCTAAAGGCATAAGCTCTGCACCAAATGAACTTAATCTTCTCAATTAGGGGCTTGACATACAAAGGGCATGACTCCTCATCCTCATCAACAAGTGAAAGTGTGTGTGAGTTCGGTTTCTCTCTCTCTCTCCTTCAATTTAAAGAAAAAGCATCAAGGTCCAAATAATCGGGGCTTAGGTGGCTACAACCATCAATACACACGTCTATGGAAGGCCTTTTGATCCAAGTAATCGGGGATTAGGTGGCTACAATTATCAGTACTCGCATCTATGGAAGATCACCCAAATAAAAACTTCCAAAAACACTAAGGAGAAGAAGTCAAATAAAAAAAAATACATTGCTTGATGCAATATCATTAACTAAATGAGTTAAAGATCTTTAGTGCATTGATTGCAAATAATTCTCAGTCAAAAGGCGTAATTGGTGGCAAGAAGACCACAATTTGATTTAGCAAATTTTGCTCCATTTTGTTTAAATGTAGATAATTATCTTTCAATGTAATTTATTGTAAAGATCTTTTTGTAAGAGCTATAAAAAGTTCATCCCTTTTCATTGTAAAAATATATAGAAATTTTTGGAATTAAAAGAGAGTTTTTTCTAAAGCTTTGTGCTTTGCCCTTGTTCTTCTAAATCAAGATGGATTTTTTGCTTAGTGAACTTGTTTTTCTCTTTGTCTAAGTCGAGACCAGTCCCTCCTTAGCAAAGAGAGTTGTGTTGTATCATAGGCCTTCCGCAGCCTGTGTGGTGCACTTCAATCCATTTCACTCAGTGTAGCCTGTGGAATCCGGCTATCCTGTTTGATAAGCTGTTTGTGGAATCAAACAGCATGATGCAATATCATTAACTAATTGAGTCAAAGATCTTCAGTGCATTGATTGCAAATAATTCTCAGTCAAAAGACGTAATTGGTGGTAAGAATACCACAATTTGATTTAGCAAATTTTGCTCCATTTTGTTTAAATGTAGATAATTATCTTTCAATGTAATTTATTGTAAAGATCTTCTTGTAAGAGCTATAAAAAGCTCATCCCTTTTCATTGTAAAAATATATAGAAATGTTTGGAATTAAAAGAGAGTTTTCTCTAAAGCTTTGTGCTTTGCCCTTGTTCTTCTAAGTCAAGATGGATTTTTTGCTTAGTGAACTTGTCTTTCTCTTTGCCTAAGTCGAGACCAGTACCTCCTTAGTCAAGAGAGCCCCAGTGTTGTATCATGAGCCTTCCGCAGCTTGTGTGGTGCACTTCAATCCATTTCATCCAGCGTAACCTTTGGAATCAAGTTATCCTGTTTGACAACCCGGTTGACAAGCTGTTTGTGGGAAAAAACAGCTTGTAATCAATCAGTCCGGTTCAATTGGTTAGAGAAGCTCGACCAGTTGCACCAACCCTTGGCTAAACCGACCCAAAGCCTTGAGACCGGATTATACAAGCCCTTGACAGCTTGGTGCTTGTATCATTTTGGTATCAGAGCTGAAGATCCTTGAGCCCAGGTTCTATCAAGCCGAAGCTTTGTTCCCCAGAATTCTACAAGCCTTTGACAGCTTAGTGCTTGTATTACTTTTGGTAGCAGAGCTAAAAGCTCCTATCATTCTATCCTTTTGTTTCATTTATTCATAAAAAAAAAGACAAAAACTCTGATTTTGCAAGTTTATTTTAAATTAAAAAAAAAACTGTTTTTCCTGTTTTAATTTTCGTTTTATTTTCATAAAAATATAAAATTAAAAAAATAGTTTTCTGTTTTGTTCTTTAAATTTTAAAAAACAAAATCATAAAAATCACTTTCTTTGTTTCTTTCTAAAAGTTTTAGTTTCCTTCTTCTTTTGAAACTAAAAAAAAGAAAAAAACATTTTTGGACCAGTAGCCACGTGGAGTGACATGAAATTCCTCCTGAGGTTAAGGTATGTGCCTGAGCATTATCATAGAGATTTACAAAAACGTTTTCGTAAGTTGTCTCAGGGAACAAGGAGTGTTGATAAGTATTTTGAGGAGTTTGAGAAGCTGATGAGCTCGCTGGAGCTAGGGGAGTCCGAGGAGGCTTTAATGGTGCAGTTCATAGATGGCTTGCAAGAGAGAGTTGCCCGGAAGGTGGAGAGAGCTCAATACAGTGGACTACATGAGCTGTTACACCTCTCTGATCAAGGCGAGCAGCAGATCAAGCGCAAGACTTCTCTCAGCCAAAGGAACAGAACATCTCAGCCTTGGACAGCAAGTAGTTCTAAGCCTTTAGACAAAGGTAAGACAGTGGAGATTGATTCCCATTTCAAGCGGAAGAGCAATGAGAACTCAAAATTCACTCGACCAGAGCAAGGTAAGTCTTCAATTAATGATTCAAGAACTCGTGACATTGTTTGTTTTAAGTGTCAAGGCAGGGGACATATATCCAGAGACTGCCCAAACCGACGAGTGATGATCATTACCTCAACCGGAGACTATGAGTTGGAAGAAGAGCAAGAGGATGAGCAGATTGCTCAAGACGATGATGTTGAGTACCCGTATAGAGGAGAGCTTCTGGTGACCAGGAGAGTACTTAGTGTACTTGTAAACCCCGCAGAGAAAGCTCAAAGAGAAAACCTCTTCCACACTCGTTGTACCATCAACGGCAAGGTATGCAATCTTGTGATTGATGGAGGTTCTTGCACTAATGTAGCTAGCGAGTTTTTGGTAGACAGGTTAGGTCTTGAGAAGACTAAGCACCCCAAGCCGTATCCCTTACAATGGCTCAATGAAGAAGTTGAGATGAAGGTCACAGAACAAGTGGTTGTGCCGTTTAGCGTGGGTAGATACCAAGTTCAAGTCACTTGTGACATCTTGCCTATGCACGCCGGACACTTGCTTCTTGGTAGACCTTGGCAGTTTGATAGATCCACCATTCATAACGGTCGGACAAACTACTACTCTTTTGTGCACAATGACCGTAAGTACAATCTTGCACCTCTCAGCCCAACCGAGGTACATAAACTTTATGTGCATATGAATAAAGAGGTTAAGAAGAGTAAGTCTAGTCTTTATATATCTTCTAGTAAGGTTTGTAAGACCCTTGATGCCAATGGCCCCGTGCTACTGATGATCTTTAAAGACTGCTTGAGCGCGGGATTAGGTGCTCTGGAGGTTCCTGATCAAGTGAAATCCGTCTTGGACAAGTTCCGCGATGTGTTTCCTGCAGAGACGCCCCTGGCTTACCACCAATCCGAGGCATAGAGCATTAGATTGACATTGTCCCTAGCTCTTCCTTACCCAACAAGGCTGCTTACCGAATGAATCTGGAGGAGTCCAAAGAGTTGGAGAAGCAAGTGAGAGAGCTGATGGAGAAGGCTCTATCCAAGAGAGTTTAAGTCCTTGTGCTGTACATGTGCTCTTAGTTCCCAAGAAGGATGGGAGATGGAGAATGTGTGTGGACTGCCGAGCCATAAACAACAAGCATTTGATCCATGAATGGCAATGGGAAGTGATATTTCACAGATGCATTATTCAATTTCCTGTAATCTATGCACATCCTATGTCCTGTTATAGTTCGAATGGGTATTAATTCGTCCTTGTCGTTTTTAATAACAGTGATGCCACCTTTCTTAGGAACACAATGCACTGGTGAGACCCAAGTACTATCAGAGATAGGATAGATCACACCAGCGTCAAGCAATTTAAGGATCTCCTTTTTAACCACTTCTTTCAAGTTAGGGTTCAATCTCCTATGTGTGCACAAAGTAAGTGAAATTCCCTTAATGTCATCAAGCAAATAACCTATAGCTTTCCTAAACTTTCTCAATTCCATCAAGAGTGAATCTAACTCATCAGCACTAAGTGAATCATTGACAATCATAGAATAAGTGGAGTTAGGACCTAGAAAGGTGTACCATAGCCCTTTCGGTAGTGGTTTGAGGTCGACTTTGTGGGCTTTGAGCTAAGACTAATCATCGGCTCTGTCGTGTATGGGCTCAATCGACCTATGAGTCGGAGGGGTCGAGCTCGATTTCTGAGAAGTGCAGATCGAGTGGGATTGTCGAGTGCAAACTGGATCTATTGTTTCTTCTGCCATGATTTCTGTACTCGATCCAACCAAATCCTCGAAGACATCAGCTCCTTTCACTGCTTTGTGAAAGTCCAACAACTTCTCATAGCAGACAGTTTCTTTGTGAAGGTACCCATCTACACTATTCTTAGTTAGAGTTGTCTGTAGGTGATCTTCCACAACTAGCTCCTCCAACAACTTGTCAGCTAGTCTATCCATCATCTCAATGTAGAAAACCTTCCCATCGATCGTCGGTGTTCTCATCGAATCCTTAACATCGAACTTCATACTCAGATCTTCTCCCAAATTCAAATCGATCTTGCCCTTCCTCACGTCAATGACTGCTCGAGCTGTAGCTAAGAAAGATCTTCCCAGAATGAGAGGATCCTTCGGCTCTTCCTCCATCTCTAAAACTACAAAATCTGTTGGAACATCAACGTTAACAATTCGAACAGGCAGATCTTCTAGAAGACCGTGGGGGATCCTAATGCTTCTGTCTGCCACGACAAGAGAGATCTAGAAAGCTTTGTACTTGGTAAACCCTAGTTTCCTCGTAACTGAAAGAGGCATTAAACTGACTGAAGTTCCTAAATCGCACAGACAATTGTTGAAAGATAGAGGACCGGTCGAGCAAGGCAGCGTGAACGATCCTGGGTCTCCCAACTTCTGTGGGATCAATCTCCTTTGAATTATAGCACTGCATTCGTGACTCAGAACTACCATTCCCTATACTTCCTTGGTTATTTCCAGAATTGCATCCTTGAGGAATTTATGATATGGTGGGACTAGTACGAAGGGTTTGGACATTCTCTGGTGTAAATTCTTGAAGCGCTCGAGTGCTTCATGAACTGGCTCCACCTTAACAAATTGGAAATCTTTTCCCTTAACAAATTTGCCCTTTGTTTAGTGAAAAAGTGTCCTAAGAATGCTCCTTTGTAAATCAAATGAAATGTGAATAACCCGTCCTCCTCTCTTTGAAACAAGGGGCGCTTATGGTTCAGTTGCAGGCTATAATGTAGAATATGCGCGGGATGCGATCCTTAATAGTCCACTGTTGGCGGAAGCCAATGTCCCGGGGTCCCGGGGACTCATTCTGACTGAAACTAGGGGTGGGTCTTTACCAACTCAAGTATTCCTTCCAAGTCGTGATAGACTGAGCTGGAAGGGACTTTACCCATCTTATAGCTTTTCCCGTCAGTGTGAAGGAGAAAAAGCTTGCACTTCAAATAGTCCTTAGGGGCTCCATCCGCACTAATGGTCCCACATATTTCTTCAAATGCATCAATATTCTCCAAAGGATTCTCTTGAGGCAATCCTTAAAACTGGTTTTGCTTTACCAAAGCAATCACTTCTGGCAGAATCTCATATTCCCTTCCTTCTGGGAGGAGCGGATGAATAGGATTTTGGTTTAAAAGCAAAGTGGGGGTTGAGTTGAAGTCCCCCATAGTTTCTTTGTTCAGATACTCCGGTTCCTTATCAACAAGATTTATATCCGGTGTGTCTTTACTGTTTCCGCTCAAAGGTGGATCTCGCGGTCGTCCAAGTAACATGGTTGCTGCGGCAATTTTATCAACCTCTAACTGATCTTCCGAGTCACTCATTTCCAAGTATTTTGCTCAGATTCTCACCTGGAATACATTATAACATAAGTAACTGAGAAAGGGTGATTTTCGCCTGGAGTCGATCGACACCAGCTCGCGAAATCAATTTCGGTTTGTTTCTGTTCATCTGGTTTAGTGTCTCGGTTTGGGGAAAAACCTAGGGTCGCGTTTTAAAAGTCTGAGGGCCGCTTTTTCTTGGCTTTTTCACCCTTTTCAAGAAAAAAGAGGCACAAAAGAGAAAGGGAGATTTCTGGAGGTTGTTGGAGTTTCTGGAGGTGAGTGCGTGATTGTAGGTCCGTGATTGATAGATGGAAAATTTTGGTTTGTTAGATTTGAATGTTCTTGAGTATTTGATGAGTTTCTGTGATGATTTCGTGAATATATGTGTGTTGAATCGTGTTGGTGGTAACTTAAATAAGTTTTTTTTTGTGTTTATGGGCGATTTGTCGTTTTTGGGATCGATCTGTCGAACATGTGTTGATCGACACCAAGTGGTCAGGTGTCGATCGACACCAAGCGGTTGTCGGTCGACACATGCCGGTTAACGGTTGGTTTAATTTAACTCAATTGGAATTGAAAATAAAATGGTTTAATCCGGTTTAATGGATTTAATTGATTTAATTAATTATTTCGGATTTAATAATTAATATTATTATTTAATTTGAAAATTATTTAATATTTATTTTTGGAGATATTTATTTATGGTAAATATGATCGTCTCACTGAGTATTTATGAAATACTAACGTATTTATGAAATACTAACGCATCTGTTTTTGCCATGTGATGCAGGTAAAGGAAAAGTGTGATCGCGGAATCGAGCCCGAGGAAAAGAGGATGATAGAAATTTGTTTTAATATTTTATTTGAACTGTTTAAGTTGATAGAATTATTTGTTTAATTTATTTGCTTCCGCTTAATATTGATTGATTTGATTTATTTATTAAATTTATTTAAAGATTTCCGGTAGAATTGTTTAAGTTCAAAAAAAAAAAAGAGCTTGGTTGTTTCATTTTGGTATCAGAGCCTAGACGATTTTAGGACGTGCTAGGTTGATAGTTTAGTATCATCCGCTTTGGTATCTCACACTCTTTTCCGTTTTTAGTGAGATGAACGGTGTTGCGAGAGGTCGCGGTGCTAGAGGCCGTGGTGACGGTCCAGCCGCTTGTGGGGGCAGAGCAGCTCTCCGGGGTAGTAGAGGTGTTGCCCGTGGGGGCAGAGTTGGAGGCCGTGGTGGCCGGGGTCGTGGTCGTGGAGAGCAGGCGGAGTCAGACGGTAGTGCAGCGCCGAGTGTGGCGACTGCGTCGGTGATCCAGTCACTTCCTTTGGCGGGTTAGGCCTATGTGGGCATCGGTGGCGACGCGGGAGTCGGGGCTGCCCCGGTGGCGAGTGCTGCCCCAGCTCCGGGTCTAGGTGACCAGTTCATGGGGATCCTGACGCAGATCTTGGCACATCTTCCGCAGGCGGCTCCAGAGCAGGCGTCAGGTGTTCCTCCAGTGGCCGGAGCACAGTAGGGTGCCAGTTTCGTTGGTCCGCAGCAGGCTGCGGGTCCTACGAGGCATCAGTAGGCTGAGGGTTTCGTTCAGCCGGGTGCGGCTTATGTTGGGTAGCATGGTTGTGCAGCTGTTGGGCATCTACCTTATCTCGAGATGATGAGGGAGATGCAGAGTATTGGTACGCCTTACTTTGAGGCCGTTGTTGGTCCGGAGCAGGCTGACGAGTGGAGATCGAGACTGGAGCGGAACTTCCAGTCGATCATGTGCCCAGTGGAGTTAGCTATCCACTATCTGAGTGGTGATGCGCACTTGTGGTGGCGGGCCCTTGCGGGGAGGAGAGCTATGTGAACTTGGCGTGATTTTGTGGCGGAGTTTGACGCCAAGTACTTTCCGCAAGAGGCTTGGGATCGGTTTTTGTTACGGTTCACCTCTTTGACACATGGTGACCGTTCGGTGCGCGAGTACGCAGCGGAGTTTAGCAGGCTTGTTATGCATGCCGGTGTTGGCGCAGGCGGTGAGCGCAAGATACTTCAGAGGTTCCTTCAGGGGCTTCGTTCGAGTATCCGCCAGCAGTGTCGAGATCGCGCATACGCTTCGAGAGCAGACTTAGTTGAGTTGGCGGCTTCAGTTGAGGAGGATTAGCGTGAGCATGTTGGTCCGGTGGTGGTGCCGTCTAGGATTGTTCCTGCTACCCAGCCTAGGGGCCAGCAGCAGCAGCCGCAGCAGCGCCGAGGTTCGAGTTTCAGTTCTGGTTCTGGTAAGGGCGGCAAGCCTGCGCAGGGCCAGAAGAGGAGTCGGGAAGAGGCTTCAGGAGTTAGCCATTTCCTGCGGGGTGCGTGTTTCAGTTCTGGTTCTGGTAAGGGCGGCAAGCCTGCGCAGGGCCAGAAGAGGAGTCGGGAGGAGGCTTCAGGAGTTAGCCATTTCCTGCGGGGCGCGTGTTTCGGGTGTGGGAGCATGGAGCACCGTATTTCCAGCTGTCCCAAGAGAGAGGTGCCCCGGGATACTCGAGATACTAGAGTGTGTTTCCAATGTGGAGAGCCGGGACATCTTAGGCCGATGTGTCCCAAGTTGCAGAGGATCTTCAGCCAGTTATGACGTTTCTGGCGGTTCCTATGAGGATTCTCGAGAGGAGAGTCAAGATTCTACGGAACAAGAGGGTGCCATTGCTGAGAGTTCTGTGAGACTGTAGCTGTAAAGGTGAAACTGAAGTTCGGGAAATTTTTTGACAAGCAGGTCGTGGAGTGAGCTACTTTCATCTTTGTAGTCCCAGTGTTTTGGTTTTGTTGTTGTTTTGGATGATGTATTTTCGTTTTCATTGTACGATATACATTTTTGAGTTATATGAGATGAAGTTTGCCTCATATTTTCTGTTGCGTTTGGATGTCACAAGTTTTGTGGACTAGTTTGGGTCGTGAAACATTTTAGTCAGAGGTGTTATAGGCGTTTCAGATTATTACTCAGTATAGTTCTAGAGACTGATGGATCTCTAGAGGAGATGGATGGATCTCCGACAGACTTATATGTGAGGGTCGCTACCTCAGTATAAGTGGTTAGTGTGATTACCATTTGTGACGGGTGGATCACAATATGGGTATCGAGATACGGGTGGATCTTTCAAGGAGACGGGTGGGTCTCAAAAGTTATTGAGTTGGGAGTAATAATGTCTGGAAACGTGCTTATAACATATGACTAAGTGTGAGTTTTGAGAGGTCAAGTGAGGATCTCTAGTAGCCTTGGCCGGGTGGGGTCGGATTTTTGTGGTCTTGGTAGACGCGTTGTGTTGGGATTCGAGGTCGAATCCAGTTTAGTGGGGGAAAGTTGTACCATCCGTAAACCAAAAAGTGTTGTTCTGGAGTGGTGTCGGACGATACCAAGTGATCATGTGTTGTTTGCTTATGTGATGCAAGGTATTGATTTCTAGTTGGCTGTGCATGTTCATGTTTGATTGTTGTGCGGTCGGTCTAGAGGTTGAGTCATCCTTGTGTTAACATTCATAAAAATGGCTCCTGGTTAGACTTCTATGTGAGGGTCGATCGACGCCGGTTTGTGAAATTGATTTCCGGTTTAAATCGTTTGTTGTTTGGTTCTATTGGTTCGGCGAAAGGGTGTCGAGCGACACCAAAGGTTGGTGTCGGTCGACACCGGTTATTGAAAAATCGATCGGTTTGATTCAAATCAGCTGGTTTAGTCCGGTTTAGGCGAAGGAATCCCTATTTTGCGAGACAAAACCTTGTAGCCGCGTTTTAGAGCTCACTTTTCGAGAAGAAACTTTTCCAGAGGGAAAGAGAGGCGATTTTGGGAGATTTTTGGAGTTTTGTGCTTGATCTGGAGAGGATTGTTTGTGTTCTTCATCTTCTCTCTTGTCGTTTCCCTTGTTTAATCTGTTCTAAGGTGGGTGTGTGACCGTAGGTCCGTGAATCAGTGGAGATTTTTTTGTTATTGAGATTTGGTTGTGTTCTTGAGTTGTTCTTGAGTTATTTGAGTGTTTGATCATTTATAGGTGTTGAATCCCATTGATTTGATGTTTATATGCTTGGTTTGCACTGTTTATCGTTCTGATTTTCGAGTTGTCAGTCGACACCGGAGCTCTAGCGTCGAGAGACACATTTTGGGTGTGTCGGTCGACACCTAGCTATGCGTGTCGAGCGACACAGTGGGGTGTCGGTCGACACCAAAGCTTTGTTCTGCGTTTTATTGCTGTTGTTTATGTGTTACTGTTTATTGTTGATGTCTTGTGGTTTGTGTAATTGGCCTGTAGGCGATATGATTGGCTCACTGAGTATTTCTTAAATACTCATTCATCTCTATTCCATTGTGATGCAGATAACAAGATTGTTTGATCGCGGAATGAGGCCGAGGGATGAAGATGATGATAGGATGTTGGTGTTGTTTATTTTGTTATGGCTAGCAAACTGTTTTTAGGTTGTTAGATTTATTTTTATAACTATGGTGTTTTGGTCGTTGACTAAATGATGGAACGAAAGCTTCTACGGGTAAGATTAGATCCGTTGATTCTGATAATACCTGGTAACTAGGGTTTTGAATATTATTCCCAGTGTTTTTATCAACAACTTTTTTAGAAAACGCATTTTAATTATTTATCAAAAAATCTGAATATAATAAAAGGTCTGAACTGCTATTTATAATGAAAATTTAAAACCCAAAAATATATATAAAAAATAATGAATATTTTTCGGAAAAAAAAAAAATCTACACTAATAAAAGTAGCAATTTGGGGCTCCTAGAGGTGTCCAACTCAGTTTTTCCGAATCTTTACCAGCTTGCCACGTGGCACTATCAAACTCAACCTCAATATCTCGAGCCACTTCCTCCCCTAATCTCTTAAGCCCAACCGCAAAGTTTTTTTTTTTTTTTTAAGTCTGTGTCCCACAAAAATATAAGGCCCACCAAATTGAAAGCCCAAATGAAGCTGGAGAGTGGAAAGCTAGGCCATCGGTGTTACCTGAACTCCCCATCTTCCACGGTTGCAGCCAGTCTCTAAGAGATTCAATTGCCCATCTCCGCGATTTCCTCGCTGTGTCAAAGCTCATCCGCGATTCAATTGCCCTTACCCAGATAAGGAGACAGTTACCATTCCTCCCTTTAAATCACCTCTTCAATTTCAGTTTCCAGTGATTAATGGTCACCGTTTCAACCATGAACAATCCTCTTCTTCCACTCCATTTCTCCTCTCTCCTCCAATGCCTTCTCAGAGCAGAGATCCATCAGGTTTGTGTCTGTACATATGGAGTTAAAGTTTCTGATCATAAAGACGATTGTAGAGATTGGGATTGAGTTCTCATATGATCTTCCGTTAATTTCCAGATTTTACTTTCTTTGTTAGAGATGGGAGAAGGGCAATGTGGATCAAGGCTTGAAAGGAAAGCTGATATTTTTCTCTACTTTGTTTAAAGCGAGGATATTGCAGGTCTCATCCAAGCAGGATAACATGCTTTCTCTACGCTTCTTTTCCTTTCTCTTATCTTTGCTGCTTTCGTCTCCGCCGTCTTCAGGTCACCGGCAACTAGGTTAGCTTCTTCTTCTTTCTTTAGATCGATAAAGAATCCTTTTGTTCTGCGAATGGATTGAAAATTGAATAATTTCATTGGGAATTGGCGAATCTGTTTTTGGATGCTCTCGACGTCATTATCGACGATTGTTTCTCTTCAGTTCAGTTTATTTTAATGACTCTTATGTTCCTTAGCGTTGAATTTTGGCCGGTTTTGTTTCTGTGTCAGATTGTTATCATCTAATCATATGTTTTCGAAAAATCTTCTGAATTATTTTTCGCTCACTTGGTGGGTAATACATGTTCATCTTTCTTATAAACAATGTTGTCATCTAAGTTTACTAGAACTTATATGACGCGCAATACCATTATTTGTTTTCTTGATTTTAACTCTCTTCCCAGGATAAATTAAGAATTACGCTACGATATTTACTTTCTGGATAATAGGTATACATATATAGTTTAGGAGATACGTTTAAAAGTAGATACTCTGTACATTGTGTAATTGACTTTGATGAGTAGTATGGTTAGCTTCAGAACTTAGAAATAATGAAACTCTTAATGTGTTTTGGATGCTGGTTTGCTTTATGTCGATCAATCTACATTTGATCATACGCTTCTACTGTAGTTTAGGTTTGAGATTGTGCTTCTGTCTTTTCTGCACAATGCTGTCGTCTATACTTATCTTCAATTCTGAATAATTGTGTAGGGTGTCCACATGAAATGATAAAAGAAGTATTTTTAAATGTATAGCTCATGTTGCAACAACTATAAGATAATGGCCACTGGTGGAACGACGATCCCAGTCTTTGATAAATAACCATATGAGCGGTTTCAGTTCTCGCTCTTCTTCTCAGTTAGTCTTGCCTCTTCTCTTTTCTCTATTACTCGGTCTATGGACTTAAAAGACTGAACAAAAAAGGTTTTGCTTAGGTTGCAGAGGGTCGGGACTAAAGAGACAAAGCTTCATGGAAGTTCACATGACGATCACTTAGATGATGAATAAGATTTCATCATGAAGAAAGACAATTCCTCCACTAGCCAGAGCCATAGAGGTTTGTATTTACTGAATCAGGTTTACGTTTTCTGACCACAGCTTAAGATCTTGACTTTGTTGGTTACAGTTGATTTGAGAGTAAAAGGAGACGCTAGAGGCTCTGCTAATGATCAAAAGCTGAACACGCCAAGGTCTAAACATTCTGCTACAGAACGACCGAGGAGAAGCAAGATCAATGATAGGTACTTAAGAAATGTGTATTCATTGAGATCTGATATGTAGCAAAAGCCAGGATTGTTATAGAGTATAGCGGAGAGGAGAGACTACTCAAACGTTGTTAATGTACCAAAAGCGGGATGACGATTTGCTAGCTAAGTTCTCTTTTTTTGGTGGATATCTGTGTAGAGCAGATTTGTTCGGAAAGAGACTGTTAGCTTCTTTTTCTAAAATATATTATTATGAAGAGTCATTAGCTGAAATTTAAAGTGCAAAAATATTGTTTAGTCTTTCTTTAATGTACCAAACGTTGTTATGGAAATCCACTATTTTCAACTGATTTTCTTAACTTCTATGTGTTGTTGTCCCAGGGATTTGGAGCGTTCATATACAATTCAAGAAAATAACACTAGCCAGCCTATACAACTGTTTGAACACGAAAGGTACAATCAAATGCTCAACTGCCTATGTAAATAACTCTTCATTTACAAACGTAGTGTAAACTCGCTGATAGAACCTGCATACTGACAGCAGTGTGTTCCACAAAAATTACAGTCGAGGATTGTGCTATTGATCATAAACCAAAACGAGCTGCTATGTTTTCTCGCAAGTTCCATTGATTTTAACTTCTTTACTATTTTTTGAATGAAGTGCATTTATGATTTATATACTGATACATTAGCTCTAATTAGATACATTCATGAATGTTTGTTTTAACTATCATGTCTTAGGTAGTTAATCAAGTGCATCTTTAATTTATATACTGCAAATCTTTGCGTTATCTTCTCAACCATCTCATTCTCTACTTTTGATTCAATTTCATTAAACCACATAAAGAATCTTCAATTGATTATGATTATGCAGGAAGGAACAGAGATATCATTAGTGAAGCAGCGAAAGCAGAGGAGAAACTAATGAAGAAAGAAAAAAAAAAAAAAAGGCAACAGCGAAAGCCATGAAGATGATCACTGACATTGGCTATGAATCATCTTCACCGTCTGAATCAAGTGACATTGATTGCGGCAGAGGGAAACTGCTCCAAAGCTCTTAAGTTGAACCACTTAATTATGAACCAATCCGATTTGAAAGACCCAAGATAATGGCCGGGAAATATCATTCTCCAGCCTAGACGAGAGAATGTCTTTTGCCACCGTGAAAGGATGCAATGAAAAAGAAGAAGCAGAGTGCGAAACACTGAAGATGAGACAAAGATGTAGGATAAATCTCGGACATATCATTTTTCCGATCAAAGAAAGATATAACTCGGTTAGGATGGGTGGTCTTCTTACTAGATCAGCTTTGCCTCCTGCCCCTTCCCATGTAAAGTATACTTCTTTCTACTTTACTCTTGAGTCTGTGAATATCATGAAACGTTGGGATTTCACTTATGCGATATGACCTCTTATCGTGTTGTTGCATGCTGATTAATTCAAATTATTAAACAATATAAACAAAAGATTGACTAATTTGAGATTTTTTTCCTTCGAAGGTTCAACACCTTGGGTCATGATGTGTGTGGTTAATAGAGTTCACTTTCGTATTTGCTCAAGTAGAGAAATAAACCCAATTAATAGAGGCAATTGCATCCAACCAAAACAAGTTAAAAAACAGATGCAAATAAATATCTAACTAGGTTCGTAGTCAACCTTCTCGATTGCTAGAACGAAGCATTGGATGAAATCCCATTAAGGCACTAACTAATTTGTATTAAAATCTGATAAAAGCAAGTTCGGTAGTAATTGAAAGAAACAAATTGGGTGAAGCAAGTCTTGGCAATTTATGTTTCTGCCTTTCCTTTTATTCGTTTGTTTGTTTCATGCTCTTTTTTTTTTGCTATAGCAATCTAGGAGAATTAGACGACTGTTTTGGCTATGAGACTTGAAAAACTGTATAACAATATAAGTATCATTTATTGCAATAAGAGTGAATTCTCCAGAAGTGAAAATTGCAACCTACTCATCTAAACACTTATTTATAAATTTTGTCAGAAACAATTCTTAAATAAAAGTTATTATAAACTTCTTATCATATATTGTAGACATATTAACATATTTTAAGATTATAAATTACATTAGATAAAAATCTATTAAGCCATGTATACGTACATATATAATCAGCCAAGTTATATACACTGCAAAGAATAATCTTTAAAACAAAATTGATCTCTTATAGATAATAGGGAAACATATATACAAGCGCCTATAAATTTTACATCAACAATCTTGATCTCCTTCAACCAATTTACTTCATATATTTATCTAATCCTAATACCGTGCATTGAACAACAAAGGTGATATTATCTAATGTCTATGATGTGAATATTATCAAATTTTGAGGATACCACTTATTAAAAGATATGGTGAAAACTTGCAAACTAAAACAACCCACGCGTAGCGTGGTCAATCCCCTAGTATAAAAATAAAGTTGAATCTACTCTATTTTTATGCTGCCACCTCAGCAAACTCATACTCTAATATTATGACACTTCATCAATTGATTGTTCTATTTGATTTTTTTTTTTAATTTATTATATATTTTTTCTTATATTTTAATTCTTTATGATCTATTCATTAATATGATCATTAATTAATACAATAGTTTTAGAAAAAATTTGAAAAGTCACTTTTATATAAAAGAAAACTTATGTATTGATTTCCAAAAACTATTATTTAAAAATTTTAATTTTGTCAGATTTGATTATATAGTTTATAATATTTATCTTCAAAACAATACATCAACTCATATCAATATATTATGGAAAAGTCATTGATTTTTAAAATATTTTAGGATGAAATCAGATAAGACCGGACAAGACAGGACGGGAATAAAAAAAACTGGCGGAATTGTGCGTACCTCTTATTATATTTAGAGTCAAGAAGAAACATAAGGAATGAGATGAGACAGCAGAGAAAGAACGGGACAGGACGAGAAAGAACATAATGGAACAACATGGGACGGCATGGGACGGGATGAAAATTTTACCTGACCTTAATTATATTTAATTAATATGTGTTTGAAAATTTAAAAATACAAAACGAGATTACGAAATTTGATTTTTTCTAACCAAGTTAGTAATAACAACATAAAATTCCGTGCGAAATGAGACGGGACAGAAAGAAACAAGAAGGGAAGAAACAAAAATTAATGAGACAAGACGGGAAGGAACATAACGGAAGGGGAAGAAACAAAAAAGGGACATGACATGATATGACGGAATAGGATGAAATGGGACAGGACGGGAAAGAACGAAATAAGACAAAATGGGATGACAATGAATGAGACAAGACATGATGGGACGAGAAAAGACGAGAAGGAACGGGACGGGACAGAACAAGACGAGATGGAACAGGATGGAACAGACATAATGGGAAAGAACAAGAAGGAACGAGATGGGAGGAAACATAAGAAGACTTATGCCCCCAATTTTTATTTAATTATTATGCGTATGATATTAAAAAAAAAAAATTAAATTACAAAACTTGATATCTTCGAAACTTGATATTTTCAGTTACGTTATAACAATGTAAAAGTTTTATGCAGAGCGCGGATCATTTTCTAGTAAATAATAAAGATATTTGGAGTATCTCGCTGCATCAAGGTACCTCCAGCATGGGTGCAGAAATCTGAAAACCCAACGATCCCAACCATTGCGAGATGCATATAAATTTTAGTAATCAGATTTCTGCTAAATAAATATAAGACATTTACATTAAATAAAAACATTTAGATTAAATAAAATTATAATTTGATAATAAAATTCACATTTATAATGTAATATACTTTTCATAAATAAATATATTTTTTTGTCATTAAAAACTAAATTTTTTAAAATATCTAGACAGAAATAATTATCAACTCCGATAAAAAGTTATAAAACCATCATGAGATGTCATTTTTTTTTTTTTTTTGTCGTGAACCTATGTTCCTAAACCGGTTCGGGAAGTGGGACCGGTGGAACAGAGTTATAAAGCCATCATGAGATGTCAATCTAGCTAAACGTGATTTCTTTTCTTTAAAATACTATTTATTGTAAATCTAATATAATTAAGTGATCTAGAATAAATAAGATATTAGATCTATGGATAATTAAGTTTTTCTTTACGTAAAATAAAAGAAAATGTATTTGTTGTCTTAAATAATTTAAGTGATCTGGAATAAATTTTTTCCAATGAAAATCTGTTTTCAATTAAGATCTTTGTCAATTGTCATCCATCCAACTTTTCATAATAAGATTTTTTCTCTCCTAAGGCTCTTTTAATTTCCTAAGGCTCCTTTATTTGTTAACAAATAAAAAGACAAAAGTGAACACTTATTTCTCGTATATAAATACACTATATCTTCTTTGCTTTCTCTTATATTTACCATCTCTAGCACAAAAGAAAAGCTTCAATTTGTTCAAAAAAAAAAAGAACTTCAAAATAAATAAATAAATAACAGAAGTTTTTTTTTTTTTGAGAAAATAAATAAATAAGTAAATAAATAAATAACAGAAGTTTCCCTTTAAAACATGGCCTCTGGTTTGTTTTTTTATTCCCTAGTGGTTATTCATACCTCTTGAATAGTTAACAAAATGCTTTGACGATTTTCTATCTATATAAACTTTTTTTTGTTCATCAAATTAATTGCATATGATAATTCTATATATATACAGGTAGTGGAAACGTATTCCCAAAAAAAAATAAAGGTAAAGGTATAAAAGAAGTACGTGCCGTGAATATTGGAGAGACCGAAATTAGTAAGCCCACAGGAACTCATAAAGCCACAATAGTCTGGCTGCATGACATCGATAACACAAGCAACGCGTATCACTCTCCCATGCTTTATTTTTTATTCTTATATTTTTTATTCTTATCTTTGTTTTAAAGAAAAAAAATAGAAAACTTATTATCCTATCAATTACAAACCATGTTTTCGAAGTACTTGTCATTTCTTATAAGATATTAACTTATTAAGTTCCTTTAACTAATTTTATATATATATTCACTATTATATATGCAGCGCACTTGGATATCTGACAAAATTAGGACTTCGCAATGTGTGGATCCATTAACATATCTGATTTCCTTACTGTCAAAGTGGAAATTTAAATGAAGTTTCTAATCAAATAAATGATGTTGGCATAGGTAAAATGGATTTGTCCAAATGCTCCTATACGTCCTGTCACTTCCTTAGGTGGAAACCAAGTCCAAGCATGTAAGTTAGATGGCTTTAGTTTTTCTTTTTAAAACAGTATTTGATCTCTAAACTATATCTGGAATTGAAAACCAACATATATTGTATTTGTGTTTATAATCCTCTATATATGACAAATCAGGGTGCAACATCACAAAGGTTTCAGAGAGCATGCAACATGATTTTGAAGCTTTAGATCGTCTAAATTTACATGTTGCTGACCTTTTATCTACTGAACCCAAAAATGGTAATCCGGAACGATCTACACTTACTATGCATTTTTTGACTATATGGTATACATCAAATATGTATGAATGAATACATCAATTAATATATACATTAATGTCGGTTATGGTAGTTATTAAAGGAGTAGGAGGTGTTGGCTTGGGAGCAGCAGCCGCTCTCTATTTTGCGACTAAATATACCTTTGGACATTTCCTTGTAAAAGGAAACCTACAATTTGTTGTAGGAATCAATGGATGGCTTCCTGGCTTGGCGTAGGCTCTTCAAGCCCTTAAGTTACTTGTCATATATATATATATTTTAAACATTTACCAACGTTTATTTTATTTTACTAATTTTATTTTACTAAAGGAAATCCAATTCGATTTTGTAGGAGCTTAGACTACAATATGAATTCTGCTTTTGGAACCTTTAAGCGTGCTTCATCGCTACAAATCTTACTAACTCATGGAACGTGTATGTCTTATATATAATAAGTTATATTATGATCATATATATATATATATATATATATTTATACTTTAGTATTCAGACAACAATGGTGAGATCATGCTAATTCTTGAGTTTTTTCTTTGAGTCACAGCTGATGATGTAGTTCCCACAGAATTTATAAACAAATGTGCTCTCTCCCTAATGAATACCGGATTTCCAACCATGTTCAAACAATGCGGAGGGTCTTTACATCGGCTTTCCACTCTTTTTTTTTTTGCTTTAATTACCATATTTCTTAACATAATTTTCTGGATTTGGGAATTTTCATTTGCAGAGATCATGTGCCAAACGAGATCCGCGTCTGGCTCGCACAGAAGTTTGGGATCTAAGGATTATAATTGTACTTTGCATGAAGAAAATAACTAAGGACCAAAACTATTGTATAATAATAATAATAATAATAATAATAATAATAATAATAATAATAATAATAATAATAATAATAATAATAATAATAATAATAATAATAATCTTATATATAATTAGGGAGTACTCTCTCTATCTAGAGTGTCCACATCATCAAAATAATCATTAAATTGTATTTAAGATATTTATTTGAAACTTGACTATTCACATTTTCTTATATATATTCATATTAAAGACATAAATAAAGTTAGGAAAATGCACAAAATTAAATAATAAATAGAAAGTATGTGATATCAAGAAAAATGTCATATAAATTGTAGAGAAAGTTATAATATATTTCACTGAAAGTTATCAATAAAAAATTATATAAAAGACTTATCTTTCTTTAAAAAAATGTTTTAATGTGTTTTCAAATTAAGGTTGTAAAGAGAAATTAGAAGCAAGCGATTAAAAATTTTAAGGATTATGACACATCTGTTTTGAAAATATAATTTAGTTGTATAAAAACATAAATGATTATCATGTTTAAACAATACCACAACAACAAAAAAAAAAAACGAATTTTGTATCATATTTCGAGTCTAAATGTGATTATACACCATATTTAAGAATTCTTCATAAGAGTTAAATGCTTTAATTTCCTACATATTTTAAACGGAGAATGTAAGAAGAGGTTCATGGAGAGCCATAGCAAGAGTTTCGATGCATGAAAAACGTTTGGCAAGTAGTAGTGTAAGCTAGGCATAATATGTATGGAACGAATGAGGATTCAATCTAATGCGAATGATTGGTATATATAGGAAGCAATGAAATTGCAGTGAGATCAAGCTAGGGACGTATGTGTCAGAGTTGTGGGACGACATATTTTATATAACAAACCGCGGATGGAGCCCATAATACTGGGAAATTCAAACGGTTTGAGAATTCTTAAGGATGATTGTAAGTATACGTCCAAATATGATTATACATCATATTTAAGAATTCTTCATAAGTGTTAAATGGTTAATTATAGTCTAATATAACTGAACAAGCAAAATACTTAAAAATGATAATTTTTAGAAAGAGAAAGCCAAAAATAAAGTTTGAAGTTAACCTCTTAATAAATAAATAAACGTATTTGAGACTCTTAGTGTGAGTGGTTGGATGAACTCAAAACATAACCGATGAACGTTAACATAAAACCATCATAATTCAAATCAACGAACTTAAAAAAAAAAAGCAAGCTATCGAAAATAATCCCGCGCTTGCGCGGGGCTTTAATCCCTAGTAATAATATCTTTATCAAAAAAAAAAAATATTAATATCTATTATCAAGTTTAGCTTTCATGTTTACTATGTGAATACCTGCGCGTAGCGCGGGTTTTTTGTTAGGAAAGTTTTTGTAGAAATATATTTTGAATTTACATAATGCATATCCATAATAACACATATTATGGCAATGGAAGACAAAAAAGCATCAACTGCTAATTTACCAGTTATCAATAGTTTCCAGAGTTGTTAGAGTACACATTATGTTTCCACGGTTGGGTAATTCCAAAACCCCAAATCTTGATTCAAATGACTTTCATTTTCATTTGTTAACCCCCTTAAAAGTAATATTAGGCTTGAAATTTCAAACAATAGCTACTAAATAAAGGTGGAAGTAGCTTGATTCTACCAAAATTCAAAAATTTCTCTAATTTCCTAAAAATCTTGTCTACTTAAAATCCAAACCGGGAAAAAGAGAGCAATTTGCACCTCTTGACTCTGTTTAAACAGCTAGAGGATCTTTTGAGTAAAGGGTTCATTCGGCTGAGTGTTTCACCTTGGGGAGCACCGGTGCTGTTTGTGAAGAAGAAGGATGGTAGTTTTCAGATGTGCATTGATTACCGAGAACTCAACCGAGTCACAGTGAAGAACAGGTATCAACTCCCGAGGATTGATGAGTTGTTGGATCAGTTGAGGGGTGCTTCTTGGTTCTCAAAGATTGACTTGGCATCGAGATATCATCAGATTTCGATAGATGAGGCAGACGTTTGCAAGACGGCGTTCAGGACGAGGTATGGGCATTTCGAGTTTGTGGTCATGCCTTTCGGTTTGATTAATTCTCCAGCGGCATTCATGAGATTGATGAACGACGTGTTCAGGGAGTTTCTGGATGTGTTTGTTATCATTTTCATTGATGATATTTTGGTGTATTCGAGGAGTCCAGAGGAGCATGCGACGCATTTGAGGCTAGTTCTGGAGAAGCTTTGAGAGCATAAGTTGCTTGCTAAGTTGAGCAAGTGTAGCTTTTGGCAGAGAGAGATGGGTTTTCTTGGCCACATTGTTTCTACAGAGGGAGTTTATGTGGATCTGGCTAAGATTGATGCTATCAGGGATTGGCCTAGACCTAGTAGTGCTATAGAGATCAGGAGTTTTATGGGCTTAGCAGGCGACTACAGGAGGTTTGTCAAATGCTTTGCTAGTATGTCTCAGCCGATGACGAGGTTGACTGGCAAGGATGTGTCATTTGTGTGGTCACAGGAGTGCGAGGAGAGCTTTGGGAAGCTCAAGGAGATGTTGACTAGTACACCTATGTTGGCATTACCCGATCCGGGGAAGCCTTATGTGTTGTATACAGACGCTTCAGGCATTGGTCTTGGTTGTGTCTTGATGCAGGAGGGCAGAGTGATTGCCTATACTTCGAGGCAGTTGCAGGGCAGTGAGCGCAACCGCCCTACACATGATCTTGAGTTGGGAGCAGTGATCTTTGCACTCAAGATTTGGAGGTCTTATCTTCTTGATGGTTCAGTGCAGATCTTCACAGATCACAAGAGTTTGCAGCACATCTTTACTCAGCCTATGCTGAATGCGAGGCAGACGCGTTGGGTGGAGTTGCTGGAAGACTATGATCTGGATATTTTTTATCATCCGGGCAAGGCCAACTTGGTGGCAGATGCGTTGAGTCGGCGGAGAGGTGATTCAGCTAGAGAGCAGGATGTTGAGTCTTTGGTC
>OVBJ01001337.1:0-29722 GCA_900406535.1 Noccaea bulbosa
ATATATATATATATATATATATATATATAAGTTTTTATATAATAATTATTAATTTATTATATTATTGGAACCATATTTTACATAGAAGTTTAAAAAAATATTATTATTATTATATTATTATATCGAATTGTATCATATTTTACATCGGCCCAATTTGGGACTGGAGAAATTTATGAATTTATCATGTTTATTAATTTATCGAGTATTAATTTATCGAGTTTCTACTGTATTATTAAAGTCTTTGATTATCTCTTTCACTACATATACTTTCCAATTTTTATTTGCCTCTTCTCTCACCTTTTTAAAACAATTTTGTTCAGAGAAGCTAATATTACAATAACAAATCATCAAAGTTAAAAATAAAAAAATAAAAAATCATCACCTATGCGAATACTTGCTAAATTGCTTTAGGTGTATAAATTTAGTTAAGCAATGCCTATATAATACACAAAGAAACGGAAGATTTTCAACAAAACCTTAAAAGAGGAAATAGTTCCTGGAGAAAGGGACTGAATTGGCCTGTGCACAAGAAAGTACCTCACCGTTTGCTGTGACAACATACGTCTCTGGATCCATCGTTGATGTTCGGGAGCAAACCGTTCAGCTTCATGTCGAGTTTTGTGAGCTCCCTCACGTTTGATACTGCTACAACTCTCTTCTTGAGTCCATGTGCTTCTTTTACACCATTTCTCAAAGCAGCATGGGTTTAGGTAAGGATAAAGAAACTATACTTATGTTAACTGAATCAAATGGAGCAAGAGATGAAGATATATATAGTATGATAAGAGATAGTCATGCCTTACGGACAAATAAAATGCAGCAAAGTTTTCGCTTCCGGCCTTTCCAAATGCTCCAAACATAGGTCTTGATATGACATAGTGTTGTGTTATATGTCAATAGGTCAAGCAGAGGAAGATAACATTTCTAGAAAATAATAGTTGTGGATATACTAGAATTTGCTGTCTTGTACTTGTATTAAGATTTAACGTTTGTCTAATCAACTAATTACTTACACGAATTATAGATTGCAGATAATGTGGATAATCTGATATCTATCTTTCCAACAAAGCTTGTTTCTATTTTTGTACAATTGCAACAACTAGTTTCATATTATACTATACAGTACTACTACATTTAGATAAAATCGTAATTATATATCCCTTTTTTTTTTTTTGAAACACAATTATATATCCCTTTAATATCAAGTTTTCACCAACAAAATTTGACGCTTATCTTCTCTCTCGCTCTCTCTTGTATTGAAGGCTTTATAGTGCGTATGTCCAGCTCCAATCGCAAAAAAGTATATTGTTTAGTTAATTGTTTTCCCGTTAGTTTCCTAATTTTTCTCACCGGAAAAAGAAATAGAAAAAAAAAAGATAATTCGGTGTTTGGTTCTTTAGAAAAATTATCAAACCCATTCATTTGACAAACAAAATTAGAGAAAATCAAAAGAATTAGTGATTATTTTTGTGATTTGTTATAATTGATTTAGGGATTATTGTTATTTAAATACTAAAAAATCGAAAAATTGCAAAATGTACGGGAATGGGCCGGTGTTCAAGGCGGAGGGAACGTCTTTCCGGGATCAACCGTACGCCGGACAACTTCCTCAGGGATTATGGACGACCGGTCTCTGCGATTGTCACGAAGATGGTCACATTTGTACGTTCTCTTCTTAATCAATTATTGATTATATATTAAACAAAATCTCCTCCTCTTTCATTGATCTTTCTTCTTGCTTTCAAAATGTATTCTTGTAAAAAAGGTGTTCAGACAGCTATAATGCCATGCGTCTCCTTCGCTCAAAACACCGAGATCGTAAACAGAGGAGCCATACGTAAGAAACAAGAAAAAACAACATTGGTTTGTTTGTTTGTTTGTTGTGTAAAAATTTATGATTTATGGATTTTGGGAAATGCATGCAGCTTGCATGAGCGCAGGTTTGATTCATCTAGCGTTAGGATTTGTGGGTTGTTGCTGGCTTTACGCGTTCCCAAGCCGGTCTAGGCTTAGGGAACATTTCGCATTGCCTGAGGAACCATGCCGTGACTTTTGGGTCCATCTCTTTTGCACTCAATGTGCTATTTGTCAAGAATCTAGAGAGCTCAAGAACCGCGGCGCTGATCCTTCTATCGGTATGTATAGTTAAACCTACGGAATTACGAAGAATTATGAAACTCTTATATACTAATGTTGAATCATCTTAAATTTTCAGTGAGATATTCTTAAAACTTCTACAAGATTCATTCAAAAAAATGACTTCTTGTTTTTTTGTTATTCTTCTTCAGGTTGGCTGTCGAATATAGAGAAATGGAGCCGAGAGAAAGTAACTCCTCCTATAGTTGTACCAGGCATGATCCGCTGAGAGTTTCATCTTTCATGCATGCCATTGTCTCTTAACGTTATATAACTATTCTGTAGATCTTGTTAATTAGTTTTTGTCCTTTTTATTTTATTTTATCTCAGTTTTAGCTTAGGGGAAAAGTGAAACAAAATAAAAAGATGATTGATTCTGAATGCTAAAGTTTACTAAGCTTTATAACAGAAGATGATCTAAAAAGTCTAAAGAGGAGGAGAGCTATGCTCTTTTAGCTAATATATTTAAAAAGGTAAAAATCTAGGAACAGAACAGAACTATGCTTTTTCCTTTTGAGTCATGACAAGGCTTTAGTCTCTAGGTCTGGCTAACCACAGAGAGCCAAGTGCTCTAAGCCGAGAGATATAGTCATGAATGACCAAAAACGCACGAGCAGCTTGTCTTGTGGTGAGAATCCTATGAAGCTGTTGCAGAGTTTGTTGCCTCAATAGATCTGCCTGCAAAAGATACAACCTTTTTTTAAGATCTTGATTTGTAAAGCCAAAAGGTTTTTTTTTTTTTTTTGGTTTCTTACCTGACGAAGGAAGTTTTCAAGATTGCCCAGCTTCACCATAGCCATAGCCATATGTCCCATATAGTCAGCAACATTAGCTGAAGAGTTTGGACCCATTGAAGCAGAGGAAATCGTCTCGAGAAGCGATTGCTGCAGAGCTTCCATGCCTTGTGACAATGCATCCTCTGCTTGCTGAGACGACTGCTGGAGATTGCAGATTCCTATCAACTGCTGATCAGTCAAAGGATCAACATGGCTCCCCAATATCTAAAACAAAACATACAAAAAACGGATCATGAAACAAATTAAGATCAATAACCAATGAATGTGAGAATGATTCTTGATTACCTTGAGTAGCTCAGATGATCTGAATCCACCTAACCACATGAACAATCTCTCAGCAGGCGTGCTCCACATGCCTGAGAGCATGTTAAAGACATCGACTTTGGTGCCAATTCCTTTTAGCCTGAAGATTTCATCGTAATGTCTCATCACAGCATCCACTAGCACGCGTAGATCGTTGTCACACAGCTGCGAATTCACACCGGCTCTTAAGTCGTTTATCATCTTTTGATGTTCCTCCATCCAACGTGCGTATTCCATTTCAAATGAAAAGACACCTGCAACATTCGAAAACCTTAGTAAAGATCATTTCAATACAACCAAAATGAGCTAAAAAGTGTTATTTGGGGGATGATGAAAGTCTTGCCATTTCCAGCAGCTAAGTGAGTGTGATCCCCTGAAACTCCGCTTTCAACCGAACGTCCCTGCATACAGAGATGAGTAAAGCTTGAAGCTTTCTTCTTCCACAGAAGCACTTTAAGAAGACAATGGTGTTAAAAAAAAAAAAAAAAAAAAAGGGCAAAATTAANCGAACTCTTTTGAGCTCTTCTTCTAGCTGTGCTAGCCTGATTCTGCTGTTCTCAAGTTGCTGAACATATGCCTAGTAAGAGACAATGCAATTCAAAGATGAAATCAATACAGAGATAGTTGAAGATGAAAGACACATTTTTCAATGATCAACTACTATTACTTTTTTCCTCAAACGACTTTTCCTAGCAGCTTCTCTGTTCTGAGCAAGTCTTCTTAGTGTCTGCCAAGAATTTAAATGTCAAATCTGATTCACACTTCAACCAAAAACTCAAGAGATTTAATCAAAAGATCTACCTTTTGCTCACTAGGTTTCACCTTGGATTGATCTGCACAATCTGTAGCTAAAAGCATCCCTTGATGAACTCCATTTAACTAAAACAACAAAAACAAAACCTAAGCTTAATACAAACATAGACCCTTAAAAGTTATCATTCCAACCATAACAAACTCAATTTTGCAGCAATGGAGCTAAATAGAAAAATGAAGTCTTACACATGGGCCACTGGATTCATATTATATGCCAACAAAAAGCGCAAGACTTTAATTACAAGAAATTGCATTTTCATAAGCCATGGGGCCACTGAACTTCACATTATAGAATCAATTAAAAAGCAAGAAACTTTACAAGCCATGAAGTTCATATTCATATCCATAAAAAAAGGAAGAGACTTTCCATGAAATTTATAAATTTTTCTATTTTGGGGGTTACAGTCACTTATCTTAAAAAGGGACAGCAAGTTCAACAACCAACTATCAATGGTGAGTCCCATTAGACAAAAGAAAAAAACAGACAAGCCCTTACTGGAATAGACTAGAGAGAGACATAATCTGAGTAAAAAAACAAATATATTTGAATCGAATTCCAAGATGCCTTCTCTAACCAAAAGGGACAAAACAAAATTCCAAGAAATGAAAACAGAATCTTTTTTATTTTTCTTAGGGTGACAGTGATGATTAACGAAGAAGACAAAGGAACAAAACCTGAGACTTGTCATCGGTATCAATATCTGTTGAAGTGTCAGTATGTTGACTGGTATCAGCCATGGCTGAAACCGAATCGCACCACTTCTCTAAACTGCTGTTCACTTCTCCTACTCCTCCTCCTACTAACCTTGTCCCTTTCTGGTACACTAAGTCCCCTGTGTCCAAACACTCCTCTTCTCCTTCAAGCCTCTCCCTCAAACCACACTCCATGGCCTTAAAAAGAGAGTAGACAATGAAAGAAAGTTATTCAAAACAGAAAAAAGGAACAAGCTTTTATTATAAAAATTTGTGATGGGTTTGGTGGAAAGGAATCAACTTTTTACCGTATCAAACGTCGTGTAGTGTTGTAAGTTGTTGGAAGCAATAGTGACATCTGCAAGAAATCAGAAGATTGGAAACTACTGAGATTGATTCCCTCAACGAAGCTTTTTGTGCATTTGAAGTACATAGAAAAGCAAAAAAAGAAGCTAACTTGGACTTAAATCAACAGCTTCGTCATGGTGAAAGGAACCATTGATGGGTTGATGATACTCATCAAGACAACTGTCTCCTCTGTTTCTTCGTCAAAAACAGAGAAAGATTAGTTTTTTTCTTTATTACTGTTGAAGCTCTGAATAGAAGATGAGAGAGGAGATGTTGAGATGTATGTACCTGAAGAAGAAAGAAGACTGAGAGTAGAAGTCAGGGTTGAAAGGAACGGTCTTGAAGCTGCTCTGCATTATGTTGCGATACCAAGATCAAAAAAAGAAAGAAAAAAAAGGACTGAGCTTTCTTGTTCAGATGGGTTTCAGAAAGAGGAAGAAGAAGAAGAAGAAGAGAGTGAAGTTAAAAGGGAAGAAGGAGAGAATTCATTAAAGGGTGAAAAGATGGCGAATCAGTACGGCTGAGAGGAGGATTCATCATCATTAATAAATACGAATAATAATATATATAGAGAGAGACAGAGACACAGAGAGATATAGTCATATAGAGAGAATCAGAGAAAAGGATTTGAAGATTTATCAAAAGTTCTGTAATAAAAATGAATTGCGTCTGAGAGGGTGGGATTTTAGTTTCCCAATACCCAACACACACACCCACGTACCCCGTTTTTAAACCTTTTTTCCTATTTTAATATTTCTGTTATTATAAAATCGTTAAGTTTTGTAGTGATAATAAAAATGGTAAGAATAGTTAATGGTAAGAATAGTTAATAAATAAATCTCTTACCGTTTCTAATTTTTACCTCTGTTCAAAAAATCGGCCGATTAGTCGATTAATCAGTTGATTAACCGCTAATCGGGTGTCAACCGTACCGATTTTGCTTAATCGACATAATTAATCGGTCAACCATAGTTTGACCGATTAAATGAAAAATTCGTCCGATTAATTGAAAAATTCGACTGATTAATCGCTAAAGTCGTTTGGATCTTTTTGTTTTAATAAAAAATTGAAACCTATTTGTGTTGAAAGTGGCCAAATTATAAGAACAAAATTTATATATATATACTCTAGATGTGTGATAGTAAAAATGAAAAACAAAATTAAAGTCATTTTGTATTAGATGTGTATTAGTAAAAATGCTTAATATAATTTTTTGTATAAGTTTATGATTTTTGTATTAATATCATACAAAATATATATATATATAATTTAAAAAATATATTAAAATATAGTAAAAATTATACCCCGATTAATCTCCGATTTATCACCGATTTTTGAAAAATCGCTAATCGATGACCGACCGACTGAATAGCGATTAACGAAATTTTGAACACAGATTTTTACCAAAAGACCTTTCTTATATTTTACCATTAAAGTAAAACTACAATGTTAAATACCATGCACATCATCTGTTGGATATATCACCTTTCGTACGATATATTTGCATTGGTGTAAATAATTTTTTTCTTTTAAAGATAAGAAAGATAAAAAAACGAATCATCTTCAAAAGTTGCCATGACTCCTTTTTGCGTGGTAACAATGGATCTGAGGGTAACGGTTCTAATATGATGAGAAAATACGACTAAGGAAGATTCTGACAGAAAGTTGATTACTTATTATTAGTTTCAATTTTCATATGGGTTTTAATCAGAACTAGGTTGACTAAAGTACTAGCTAAAAAAATCGAAAAGGAATATATCTTAATAGTTTATGGTATTGGTTTTTTTTGTTGCTAATCGTCGTTGTAAATGTTGTTTTTCAGTGTCTTAAACCATGATTACCATTTAATAAAGAAATCGTAAATCTAAGCATTGTGGCATCACCTAAACATTATGTAAAATACCAAAGCAGAAAACATTAAAAAATATTAAAGTCTTGAGTAGTTTTATCATGAATTGATACAAGGCCATGGTCAGACTAAAGTATGGTAAGTCGATCTTCTTGAATCACAAATGATCATGTCACTGGTACAGAGTTTGGTCATGACTTGATACTATTGTAATAACTATAAAGCCTAAAAGTAAAAAATGGTTTACACCCAAAAGAAATGATGTACATCAATCCATTAATAAATAAAAAGGGAGAATTCACTAAAATGGTGTAAGGAAATTAATGTTAATGTTTATGGGAAAAGAGAGATAAAATTCTGGCGTTTTTCGCCAACCCACTGTTACTACTATTTGGTACCAATGTTTAATATCGATTTAATAAAAACGCAGAAACCAAAATTTATAAAGTAGTAATTAATATTTTTTTGTAGATTAGAGAAGAGACTCGCAGTGGAGCATAGTTGTTTACCATAAAGTTAGAAATGTAGTGTTTAGGGCTGGGACTTCGGGTATTCGGGTCGGATATGGATATGGATAGATTTCATTCGGATAAAGATATTTCGGGCAGCAAAAATTTATATCCATTCGGATATCGCTTGTTTTTCGGGTAGGTTTCGGGTAACCCACGGTTAATCTATTATACCCGAAATTTACTCAAACAATCAAAATTTTATCCAAAAATCTTAAAAAATATATCTGAAAACCTAAAAATATATTTAAAATCTCGAAAAATATTCACAAAACCCCAAAAATATCTGAAAATTCGAAAAAAAAATAAATTAGAAAAATAAAAAATTGTAATATATCCGAAAACTCATAGAAATATTCAAAAAATAAGAAATAGTACTTATAATTCAGGTAATTCGGATAATCCATTTGGATATCGGTTCGGTTCGGATATTACCCAATACTCAAGGGTATTCAAATATTTTACCCGTTGGATAAATTGACTTATATCGGGTTGGTTCGGTTTCAGATATTTTTGGGTATTTCGGGTACGGGTATTCGGATATGGTTAAATAATCCCAGGCCTACCAGTGTCTCCGATAAGTTAAATACAGGACTAAACTGTAATTGTTTAAATTTTTTATACTTCTGGTAATTTATAAGAATAAATGAGTATAATTATATATGTAAAATGCAATGCAGAGCCTGGAGATTTCAGATACAGCGTCATTTCTATCTTGTTACTGTCTGCCAAAATTTGAAAATGGCCTCTCGACACTGCACTCTGAGATTCTGTTTTTCCAATGTACAAAAATAAAAATATACCTAAAATATTTAAAGAAATAATAGCACTTGAGTTATGTGACTTCTTCTAATCGATTTTTTTTTTTTGTCAAAATATATCAAAGCTGTAATCAATTACACCATTATTAGATTTTCTACAATCTTAGAAATGGTGCGTTTTATACTATTTTCTCCTCTCTCCGGTAAAAAGTCAAAAGAGATGGAAATTTAGCTAGAGAGCTACGCCTAGTCTAAGCTGCTGTTTTCTCAATGAGTACTTCTATACTCTATTTCTTTGAGTAATACAAACTATTTTAAGTTTAATAAAAGATTAATACATATATTATTGAAATTAGTTGCCATAACGCAGGCAATAGTCTGGCTTCTGCCCTGAAGATGATGTGATGTTGATGGAAAGCGAATTAAAAATCTCCCAGTTCTTTTAAATTTTTAGTAAATCAAACACTAATAAATGAATGGAATCTAATAGTATCCCTATTTAATAATAAAAACCAAACAATATAGCCAGGGATATTAACTTATATTCAGTGGACCGATGAAGAAGAGCATTAAAAAGAAAAGCTTTGCTTGAAAGAAACATCTTCCTCTTATAAATGAAGAAACTATTATGATCCTTTTGCATTTTTGTAGATCCCAAATTAAGTTTTCACATTTATTACTGTCTCTTGTTCTAAAACCAGCAAACTCTCGTTTCTCTCGGAGGCTCCATTGACTTTTTCTTCTACCAATATAATCACTCTTTCAACTCTAAAAAAAAAAAAATTGCAAATTTATTTTGATATAAACCGGAAATTGCATACAGTATAACATATCATTTATCCAAGATACAGAAAACGTACACAATTTTTCGAATGGTTTGGACCAGAGAGCCAGCCAGAGAGAGTACATTGGCAGAGTCAATGACGTTTTAGCTCTGTTTAGTCTTGTGGGTATTTTCTTGTTTTTACTCGTCAGAATCCGATCTTGTCTCTTTCTCTTCATTTTACTTTGAAAATTTGGTAGAGAAATCGCAAGAGCTTTTCTCTGTTTGGAACTGACCCCATTTCTCTGCATCCTATGTATATGTACCCATTTTTTATTTACAAAATTCTGTACCGTTTCTTTTTTTTTTCTTTTTGCTTTTATAAAAGGCGAGAGTCTTTATTTTTTGAACTTTTTGTGAAAAAGATTAAAAGTCTTTCTCTTTTACGAAGATAAATTACAGTACATTGGAATGTTACATTTGACCAAAACAAAATCACCCACAACTTAGATGATTGACAAGTAGAAAAAGCAAAAAAAAAAAAAAAAATAGAACCATGTGGTTGTTACACAGTTAATATTTTAGCCGTGGAGCATAGCAAAAATAACCAGCCTCGGCTGTGGTCTTATAGCTTTGGATTCAAAAGGACTTAGACTATCCCTCAGCATTGTGCGATTTATTAGATCCAAACGTACTTGGAACAAAAATCAAACGAGGGATTTAATTATATTAAACAAGAAAAAAAAAAATTAAGGTAGGCTCAAACTGGTTATCAATTTTTGGAATAGTATGAATGAGATGAATGTAAAAAAAATGGAGGCATAATCTCATATGTTCCTTAGCCTCTGAATCTAATCTCAATTGCCCCTCCTTAATCTCATATGTCTCCCATTTTTTTTTAACTAAACCCTAAACCCAAAGTCTCAACCCAAACCCTACTACAACACCCTACCACCAACTATGAGAGGGACATATGAGATTGACGAAAAAGCTATAGAGACATATGATATCTCAAAAAAATGGGATACAAAAGAATGTAATAATGGTAGTTATGAGAATCAAATGAATAGAATGAATAGAAAAATATTTAAGTAAGATGAATGGTATTTGTTTAAAGGAATACAATGAAATAAAAAAAAATGTTAGTTTAAATTAATTAGTTTACTTGCATTCCTTTCCATTCCTTTTATTCATGATGCTTTTTGTTTTGGAATGGTTTTTAACGTGTTTCACTTTTTTTCCCACACATTCCACTGAAATTAATGGGATAAACATTAACTTTTATTCAGATCAAATGGTAACATTTTTGTGGAATCTCTATGGAATGAGTCATTCCACATAAATTTATCCCGTAAAATGTATATCCAGTTGCAGCCGTAATCTAAAAGACAATCGAAATCTTGGAATCGGAACAATGTTCATGGAATTAGTTTTCTTAATAGTTCATGCCAAAGTATCTTAAACTAACAAGTCTCCAAGAAAAGATCGCAAAATAAAGTAAGCTCTCGTTATTACTAGTTTTCCATCACAAAGCAAAAACATTTGTGTTAGGTGCAAATAATTTTAGGCATGAACATATACTCTTTTAGTGTATCGAAACTATTTGAAGAGACCTAAATTTCTTGATAAACCCATCTGGCAAAGAAAATATAAAAATAATTTCCCAACCAAATTCCAAACTTTATAATGTTCGCCAAACATCATTTCTCTAAGGAATGGTATTGTATTCTTTTTCTTGGTAATGGAAAAATAAAATAAATAAACACAATTTCCACAGCGAGATCTTGGGTTCCGTGGGCCCTACATAGCAAGATCTTCGAATCCTATTCGGCCACGTGGCTACTTCTCGCTACAGAAAGAAATCTGACGCTTATACCTTATCGCGTGCACACCACACTCCCATCAAAGCAAAATCAGACAGAACCCAACAAAAAAAAAAAAAAAAACATTCACCTTTTCTCTTCCGCGGTTCTCGTCTTTCAGCTCTCGCCGGAAGCAGATCGCTCCGCCGTGGGTTTTCCCGGTGATTACTGTTCTTCGCTTATAAAGCTGTTAGATTTTTTACCCGGAAGATATGGGCTCGCTTGTGCAGGTACGCCAATCCAGTTGAAGCTAATTCTCTTCTCTGAAAATTCGAAGACGTTGAAGCTAATTCCGTTTTTTTCTTTAATTTAAAATTGATGGGTTCTTTAGGGTTTTACAAAGTCACTCGCTATGACTTTCCTCTCCGAGATTGGCGACAAGACGTTTTTCGCTGCTGCTGTAAGTGATCATCTACTTAAAAGCAAAGATTCGAACTTTCGAATTTCCCAGTTGCTTGGATTAACGTAGTTTTGAGCGCAATCTCGTGTCGAGGTGTGGTTATGTTTCTTTGATCAAAATCTGTTGACTTTTTTTCAACAAGAATACTTAAAGTTGGTTTGCTTAAATTCGTAATTTCAAGTGTCAAATGAGCTTTCTTGTAGCTGAGCTAACTATATTGTAATCTCCATTAGTTTAGTAGCAGCTTTCTTGTGTGCTAATTGTTTAAATGTTTATGCTCTGTAACCAGATTTTGGCGATGCGTTATCCTAGGAGACTTGTATTGGCTGGTTGTCTATCAGCCTTGATTGTAAGTTTTGAGACTGTACTCACTCCAATGAACTCTTCAAAGATTTGAAAGATCATCTCTTTTGCTATTTATACTTATAGGTCATGACTATTCTATCTGCTACTATCGGTTGGGCTGCTCCAAATCTGGTTAGAGATATACCTGTTGCTTTGTATGTAATATGGATTTTACCATGAAACCTCTTGCTGATTAAAACCACCACACTTGTAGATCTCTCGTAAATGGACCCACCATGTAACAACATTGTTGTTCTTTGGCTTCGGGTTATTGTCCTTGTGGGATGGTTTTAAACAAGGAGGAGGGTAAGAAAATTTGATGACATGATATGTATTTTCCAAGAAACTTAAAAACGTTTTCCTCATCCAAATCTGTTTTTTTTTTTTTTTTTAATATTATGCAGGGCTTCTGAAGAACTGGCAGAAGTTGAAGCAGAACTGGTTGGCTTTTTCACTCTTGTAATACACTTTGTCACTTAATAAAGACCATGCTTTTTTTTTTGACTTGACCTCAACAGGATTCTGATTTGAAGACTAAAAAAGACAAGAGCAGTAAGGTATGGAACTAAATCTATCTCAAAGAGATTCACAACGGCTTGAGGGTAGTATTATACTACTAGTACCTATGCTAAGGTTTTTGTAACTATTTCTGATGTTGTAGGTTGAAGATGAGAAGAAAAAGCAGAGAAGACCATTCCTCACTGCATTCTTCTCTCCCATTTTTCTCAAGGTAATGTATAGTTTCCGCAGCGTTGATCTTAAACCTTAGAAAAAAAAAAAGAGGTTTTACATTTCCCTCACTTGTACAGGCATTTTCGATTAACTTCTTCGGTGAATGGGGTGATAAGAGTCAGGTAGCTTTCCCTTCTGCAACATTTTTGCTCAATCTGGTTCCACTTTAGCTACTGCTTTCACATACTCACTGTACCTTAACTCTTTTTCTAGCTTGCGACTATCGGTTTGGCTGCAGATGAGAATCCACTCGGTGTTGTCCTTGGCGGCATTGTGTAAGTCTTCACACACATGTATCAAACTGATAGATAGCCCTTTTTCCCAACTGATGACAAAAATCTCTTCTGCTTGCGCAGGGCACAAACACTCTGCACCACAGCCGCTGTGATCGGTGGCAAGAGCTTAGCATCTCAAATATCCGAACGAATTGTAATTACTACTATCCCTTTCTTCATTATTGCAGCAACGTTCAACTGTTTGCTGAGCAAGATTTGTGATCAAAAGGGGTCTCTCATGTTGCTTGCAGGTGGCTCTCTCCGGTGGAATGCTTTTCATCATCTTCGGCATCCAATCGTTCCTCACTCCTGTTGATGCTTGATGTTCCCCTTTATAATGTCACACTCCACTTTACAATTGCTTAGATATATTTACATATCTGATTACAGAATCAGAAACATTCATCATTCTGTAACAACACCATCCGCCGACTTGAATAAAGTTTTGTTATTTGCAATTCTAAAGTTCCATACTTTAGAAAGATCTACACATAGAGGCAAGCTTCATTGCAATATAGTAACAGTCTTTAGTAAACCAAACTTCTGATATTTTTCTATACATCAAAAAGGAAAAAAATATTTTCCAACTAAATAAAGACAGAGAGAGAGAGAGTGTGTGTTTCAGCAGCCACCACCGTCAGGCTCAACAGAGCTGAGAAGGCCGTTACCGCGAAGCTGCATACAGTGTTGCTCTGCGTCGGCCTGAGCGCATACGATCACGACCGCTAAACCGTTGATGTGTGCTTCTTGCATGATGTTAACCGCGTTGTCTACGGTCATTCCCGGTATCACTTTCATGAGCACCTGAACAACGTATTCTCTCTTGTTGAAGTTGTCGTTGTGCAGTATCACCCTGTATGGTGGAGCCATCTTCTTCGACTTCCTTGAATAACACAGAGCAAACGTGTATAAGAAGGAACCCACACAGAATTAAGCGTTTTTGTGATTAAACGCTCGTTGTAAGGCTTATGGTATTACCTCAAATCGAACTCGGATTCACGACCAGGAGTGGTTTTCTCTATGATTGGTTTGTCCAAGACGCCACCTCCTTTACCCAATGCGGATGTAGTAGAGAAGGTCATGAGGACGCCACGATTCAGGCATGGTCCTTTTGAGACTGAGTGTTTGTCCCCTGCAGCAACGCACATCATGTAAGAGAGAGGGAGACATATCCATGAAAACTAAATGGAAGGAGGATCAGAACATGGGATCATAGACAAAAAAAAACAAGAACAGATAAACGATGATTGAACAGACATTTCTGCAGCATTTATACATTATAAGATTCGACTGTACTGCTAGAATTATGAACTTTCCTTAACACCCTAAAGGCTATAGAGCTTACAAGACTCGATCAAGAAAAGAGCTGAAACCAAACCACGACTACAAATGCCACAAAGTACGAAAAGGGTCTTAAAATCTTTTAGAGACATCAAACATACATTTTCTAAATCCTTAGAACCTAATTTATCAGATTCAGTTCAATGAACCTTAGTTTATCCGTAGGATCAGAGGAAGCTCATAAACATCAACTTTTTTTTTTTTTTTTTTCCTTAGCACGCGAACAAGAGAGTTTCAGATAAAGCAAATCCTCTTTCTGCAACTAAAAGCTAAAAAAACAAAAATTTCCCCATAAAATCAACATCGGCCCAGAAAAATAATTAAAAAAAAAAACTGTAATTTCCATTTGGCATGAGCAATTATACACAGAAAAAATACGGAATTTGTTACTAATCAAGCTTCAAAATGGTCCGATGAATGATACAAATGGATGCTGATAAGGAAACAGAGACAGAGAGGAGGACGAAGAAGAAGGAACCTGATTTAGAATTGAAGAGAGAGCTTGGTGCGAGAGCTAATCTCCCACATATCGCAGTCTCCATGGCTCCGAGTGGATGGATGCTTCTCACTAAAGTCCCCAAAACCTTTTACTCCAAAAAAAAAAAAAAAACCACAAGGAAAAAATCAGGANTAATCACACCAATGTGGAGAAATTCAGAAAATTGGTGGTTACGGAATTTCAACGTTGCTCGCGCCTCAAAACGCTGCGTTTTGCCAATCCCCTAATTGAATTACCGAGTGGTGATGATGATTATATCATGCTTCAATGAAAGCTCAGTAAATTAAAGGTCTGGTAATTGGTAAACCTTTTGCCTGACCATCCCGGTTTACCAGACCAATGAATTATCTCCGGTTTAGTGGGTCTGGGACTGATAATATTTAAACCGGGATTTACCTTTTTGACTAACCCTAATTATATTTAATTAATATTTGTATGACATTTTTGCAATACAAAATTAAATTATAAAATTTGATATTTTTTATTTTTCTTCTAAACAAATCAATTTTTTTCGAAACACGAATTATACCTAGTTAATTATAAAATCGATGAGCACTTACAGTTGGTGATTGCACCTCTCTTATAAAGGTAGAGTCTCTCATTACTGTTGTATATACGTATTTAAGTTGTTTTATTTTGTTTAACAAGCTTTCATATGTCTTACAATTTTACAATTTATACAAAAAAATATTATAATTGTATTGCTTTTAATAAATTAAATTACAATGTAGAGATCTTTATGTTTGTGTTTGCTAGATCGTCATATAAAATACTTCAACGTAACGTCAGTCCTAGAAGTAGCATTAACTATTAGAATAGAGAATAAGCAGTCTCTCTGTTGGAGATGGTGAGAGTCCTCAAAGATGAAGTGGAATCAGTCATAACAGTAGATAAGACGTTCATGTTGACGGTGTATGCATATTAGTACGATATCTTATGGCTAAGATAGCAGTCTCTCTATATCCAGCTTTTTTTTCATAGCACATGTCACAGCTGTAACAAAGAGATTGTCAAATTCTCCGCATCCAGTGCACAGGTATCTAAATTCACTGTATAAACCCTTAATCATGTTAGTTACTACTAATAATTCTTTCTTTTTTCTTTTTGGAATTATTAATGTGGTGTTGTGTGAATATTCGGGGGATCAGATTCGGTTCTCATTCGCATCTTGGCTGGAACTGATGTCACTATTATCGAGGGCTGGAATACTTATTATCACCATTAAGTATTACAACAGTTTTTGAAAGATTATAGGAGTAGCATTTAATCGAAGGTATCTTTTTATTGGAGTATCTTGCCTTCATTATCAAACACATATATATAGAATACCAATAAATAGGTAGAGTATACATGTACAATAACATACAAGAATACATTGATGTAAATATATATTATGTTATGTAGTTTTTTTTTTACTTTTATGCAAACAATTACTATTACTCCCTCCCCCTGTTTTACAATAGATAATTTTTTAATTTTTTTTTGTTTCACTATAAATAATGTTTTAGATTTTTAAAGATATATTTTGTTAATTAATGCTACATATTACATATTTTAAGATATATTAATTAAAAATATTCTAATTTTTAAATTATTATTGATTAATATTAATTTTAAAGGAGTTAGTGTGAAATATTAAATATTTTTTAATATACGTGAAAAACTAAAACATTAAGTATTAGAGTATGTGCTAATAATAATAGCTGGAACCATGCAAAGCTAGATCAAATTGAATATTATGTCCCACACCTCAATAGTGAGGACCAAACATGTGTTTTGATTGCTATGTCCATTAAACCGAGACAACAAAGTTTTGCTTACATGCTTCGAGAAAAATTAATAAAGCTTCCTGATCTTAGCCTATTTGGTTTCTAATGGTTTTTTTTTTTTTTTTTTTTTTTTTTAAACAGCATCTATTTTTATACTAATCTAGATATTTAGATTGGTGGAACATAATTTATATAATACATATTGTAAAAGAGATCTCGTGCATTTGATGCTAGTTTACCTATTTTTATGTTTTTTGTTATGGTATGTGATGTATAGAGAATATGGTGAACCTTCTGTTGCATCTATCTATTTTTTCAAGAAGAATCGAGAACACCGGATTAGACACCATCTTCACTATATCAGCTATATCAGAGTATTCTGTTTCGAAAACCACCTTTGTTATTGTCATTATAGAGCATAAACTCGCTGCTTCTTGATGACTCTATTGGTGTTCCAGCCAAGGTGGTTTCTATAATGGTTTTATAATTGTCATTATAGAGCATAAACTCGCTGCTTCTTGATGACTCTATTGGTGTTGTACATGATTAAATGAGAAAATTAATCAAAATAATCCTTGCTTCACATCTAAAAAAGATAACAACAACCGAAACTCAAAGATAATAATGACAGAAAGTGAAATCTAGTTGCACCAAAATGAGAGAGAGAGAGATATTTCGTCACGTGGGCACGCGCTTAGAAGCGCGTGAACGTTGGGTAGTGGAATTGGCTCTTGGAGAGAATCAAAGGTCGGAAATAAAAAAAAATAAAAAAATGTCTAATCGATAATATACGCGGCGTGGGCAAATGTGAATCTCACGCTTCCTTTAAGATTCTTCTATTTTCCAATTTTCTTTCTTTCTTTGTTTTCTCGTGATTCCATTTTTCCTTCGCCAACTCTCCAAAGAATATTCCCTCCCTTCACCAAATCATCCAATTTTCAACTCAAATATCTCAACAAAATCAAAATTTGTCACAATTAACTTTAAACCCTTCAAATCTCTCTAAAGATCTGTTTTTTTAGTAATCATTAAAAACTCTAGATTTTGTTTTTGTAAATGTTTAAAAAAGCTTTAGTTGGGGTGTGAATCTTCTTAATCTGGGATGGGACAATACAGACAGTAATGTAACACATTTGTTGAGTCTTTTTTTTTTTTTTTTTTTTTTTTAAATGNTATCTGAAAAAACGCTCAATGAGATTGAGAATAGTGACGTCATTTTTTCCAGCCCAATCCAGATGCTACCAAAAACCGAATCTGATCCCCTCGAATATTCATTCCCACAAACACCAAATTCCTATATGAATTTACGTTTTTGCCCTTCTCTTTCGTGTTTTAACTCTCGAAGATTCGTTTTTTAGGTACGCGACGCCCCGACCTCGATCCTCCTCATTTCATCTTCTTCTCCTGATAAAACTCTCTCTCTCTCTAGCTTCAAAATTCTCTCTCTATGTTTATATTCCTTTCTCTGATTCCATTAAGATCCAATATTCTTTCTCCATTTGAAATTTAACTCCTTTCTTCTTTACCCACTCCTCTATAGATCTGTCCATTTTTAGCTTCTTTTTTTTCTTGAAACAAAATGATGATTGAGAACGTTGAGGTTGATTACGCCAAGAAAATGCAGAGATGTCATGAATACGTTGAAGCTCTCGAAGAAGAACAAAAGAAAATCCAAGTCTTTCAACGTGAGCTTCCTTTATGCTTAGAGCTCGTCACACAAGGTAAATTCAAAAAAAAAAAAAAAAAAAAAAAAAAAAAACAAACCAAACTTTACTCACTCTTCTCGTCAAATTTTAAATAAAAATCCAAGGTTTACACACTCTTCTCTCTGAATCACTTCGTTTTCAAATGGGTTTTGATGGGTTTTGTTTTCTGTAGCGATCGAGGCGTGTCGGAAGGAGTTATCAGGTACGTCGACGGCGTCGGAGCAAGTTCACGGCGGACAATCGGACTGTTCCGAGCAGACGACGAGTGTTTGCGGCGGTCCCGTCTTTGAAGAGTTTATCCCGACTAAGAAGAGCGAGGAAGAAGACGGTGAACATGATGAGTCGTCTCCTCCTCAACAACAAGTTGATAATAACGTTGATAAGAAGAAATCGGACTGGCTTAGATCTGTTCAGTTGTGGAATAATCCGTCGGAGCCGGATCTTAACCCGAAAGAAGAGGTTTCGAAGCCCGAACGCGTAGTAGCAGCAGCAGTTGCTAAGAAGGCGAAAGTGGTTGAGGTGAAACAAAACAACAGCTGCGGCGCGTTTCAGCCGTTTCAAAAGGAGAAAAAACGCGTTTTTACGGAGGAGACTGATTTACAGCCGGCTGTGAAAGCGGCTAGATTGACGCCGGCGCCGGCGACGACGACTAGTTCCACGACGGAAACCGGCGGTGGTAATAGGGATTCGGTTAAAGCGGGAGAGGATCAGATACATCAGCAGAACCAATCGCAGCCGCAAACGCATAGAAAACAGAGGCGTTGCTGGTCGCCGGAGTTACACCGGCGGTTCCTGCACGCGCTTCAACAGCTCGGAGGATCGCATGGTAAAAGACTAATTTCATTACCGATTATCTCTTTTCTGATTGGTTCATTAGTAATTCGTAATTAGATTTATTTATTTATTTTTGGCTCAATTTTTTGCAGTTGCTACACCAAAACAGATCAGGGATCATATGAAAGTTGATGGCTTAACAAATGACGAAGTTAAAAGCCATTTACAGGTTAATAATCATTTTTGTGTGTGTTAAATTTAAATCTGATCTGATTTTTAGCATTTTATTGTTGGTTAATTAATATTTGGATACTACTATTTATGGATTATTCAGAAATATAGACTTCACACAAGAAGACCAGCGACGTCGGTGGCGGCGCAGAGTACCGGGAATTCGCAACAACCGCAATTCGTGGTGGTCGGAGGGATATGGGTGCCGTCCCCGCAAGAATTTACTCCACCGTCAGATGTAGCCAAGAACGGTGGTGGTGTATATGCTCCGGTGGCAACGCAACCATTACCACCACCACTACCACCGCAATCTCCAAAGCGTTCGGTGGAGAGAAGCAGTGGCCGTTGCAACTCGCCGGCGGCATCTTCCTCTACAAATACAACCACAACTTCTTCACCTGTGGCATAGTAGGAGTCGGTCCATATATTGTGATTTAATTTTGTAGGGTTTTATTGCAAAAGTGAATGTAAGATTTTTGTAGCCAAGAACGTTCGTTCGTTCATAGGTTGGATAATAAAAAAAAAAAGACGGATTGCTATATAATATAATACTAATATACTTATATACACGACATCACTAAAGTGTTGTTTTTATAGCTCTTTTGATATTTTTTTTACTTGTTTTGTTTTCGGTGTCGAGTTTGACATATTTTCGTGATAATATATATCAAACTGTTGTACACTCTACTATACGTTCAAATTTGGATAAATACAAAGTTTATGATTGAGGATCTAAGATGAACGAGAATCACGTGCGTCAGTGCGTGATGTAGCTATCTTATTTGGTGTGACAATTAGATGTATGGTAACGCTTGTTTAAAGAAGGGCACGTTAAACGTGGCAGGCCATGTATCAATTATCAATAGACCAAACCAATCATAAATGATAAAACCATTCAGAGAATTACCAAATACTCCACTTTAGTAGTCTTATCTTTTGCATGGGATTTTATAAAGTCTTCAACTCTTCATTAAACTAAAGCCTAACGTGGCAGCTTCGGAATCCTCAACTTAAACTTACATAATTGTAACCATAACCAAAACAATATTATCTCTCTTTTTTTGGCTAAATAAATCAATATTATCTGTTACATTATAATATCCTTTTCTTTTCTATTTTGACAATGCTACGGGAATGAGGAGTGATTTACAGAAATAGGGACTTTTGAGTTTTGATTTACACAAAGAGAGACTTTTAGATATAGGTGGACTTTTTTTTGTTTTTTTGTGCTTAGGAAATTTCTGCTATACCCTTAATGGACTTTGGTCATCTTGAGTCTTTTGTTTGGAAAAGGATCATCTATGTCTCGTCTTCTCCCCCGACTGTTTGTTGGTGCTTATGACTAAATTTTTACCTTTCTTACTTGGATAGTCCTGTTTGTGTTTCAGTACTCTTTTCCGGTTTTAGTTTGCGTTTCACTTTTGGGCTAATGTATTCCACCTAGGTCTGGAATTATTTATCCATATCCGAATACTCATACCCGAAATACCTGAAAATATTCGGAACCAAACCGACCCGATATAAGTCAATTTATCCGACGGATAAAATATTTGAATACCAAATGGATTATCCGAATTACCCGAATTATAAGTACTCCTTCTCTTCCATAATATAAGATTTTTTAGACTTTTCATACAAATTAAGAAACATTTATTGTTTAACAATAAATGATTATTTTTTTTAATCAAACCACCTTTTAATAAATATTAACCAATAGAGTTTCAAGAATTCAATTGCTTTTAATTAATGGTTCTTAAAGTTTGTAAAAAGTACCTTAAAAATTCTAAAATATCTTATATTCTGGAACAAGAAAAAATTCTACAACATCCTATATTTTGGAACGGAGGGAGTAATATTTTTTATTTTTTCAATATTTTTATGAGTTTTCGGATATATTACAATTTTTTATTTTTCTAATTTTTTTTTCGGATTTTCAGATATTTTTGGGGTTTTGTGAATATTTTTCGAGGTTTTGAATACATTTTTGGGTTTTCAGATATATTTTTAAGGCTTTTGGATAAAGTTTTGGTTGTTTGAGTAAATTTTGGGTATAATGGGTTAACCGTGGGTTACCCGTAGGTTACCCGAAACATACCCGAAAAACAAGCGATACCCGAATGGATATAAACTTCTGCTACCTAAAATACCTGTACTCGAATGAAACCTATCCATACCCGATCCGAATACCCGAAGTTCCAGCCCTAATTCCACCCTGTATTTCACTTCGAGCAATAATATTCTACTCAGATGAAAAAAAAAAAAAAAAAAAAAAAAGAGTTTTGTTTTATAAAAAGAGGGACTTTTAGATATAGGTGGACTTTTTTTTGTTTTTTTGTGCTTAAGAAATTTCTGCTATACCCTTAATGAAAACTGAAGTGAAAAATTGTTACCTTTCTGTGTTATTTTGGCTGGCTTTGTTCGACATCAGAGTTCGAGAAGTCTGTTTAATTTTGGTCGTGATAATCGTCGTGGATGAATCAAAATCATTTTTTTGTGTGGATAGTTTTTGTTTGGAAGTTTCAGTAATAAAAGTTTCATTTGGTCCACTTTCGTCTCTCCGATGAACACTCGCCATCAACCGCCACTCCACCGCCGAATCCATCGCCAGCTGCATTGCCGCCACTAACTACGGAATCGGAGTCTCTAAGTTCTTCCTCCGCCTAATCGAGCAATTCAGCTTTCTCCACATTCACTATGTTGTCCCCGTAGACCTGGGTCTTCGATGTGAACGAAGTCCTCACCAGAGTGAACACCCCGCTCTGTCGCCGATGGCGTCGGCTCCATCGAAGAGGTGATGGTAGATATGATAATGAATCATTGCCGGCAGGATTAAGATTTTCGATTGTCTGTTTCAGCAAAAAAAAAAAAAAAAAAATGAAAAAAAAATCATCCATATCTAAACTATCCAACAAAATTGTCCACATTCTCAACAATTCTTCAACTCTCTTGTAATCCGAATAAAAAATGTCCACATTACTTGAATAAACTATCCAAATACGAAAACCCAACAAACTATCCATGACCATATGTTATAGATTTCTAGATTTTTAACAATCCAGAAAACCTAGTAAATTTAAGACTAAGAAAATGAAAACCCAATATAAATCAAAGTCTGATACAGCTGTCTAACTTCAATGAGCTTTATCCACACATTAAATTGTAAGAACCCTAGAAAAATAACAAATTAAAAATCGCAGATCATCCACGTCAAACTATCCATATCTCCGATTTTTAATTCAACAATGGATTCTCCGGGAGAGGAGATGCAGGTTTTATGTCTCCAATCATCTACATGCTACAGCTTCCACAGATTCTGAAATCAATGCAGATCCAAGGAATAAAGAAGAGTAAAGTCGTTGAGCGGTAAAATTTACTTCTACAAAGCAAAGAGATCTGTGAGATTCTATCGTCAACAACAGAATTAGGTTTGCTAGATCGGAGTTCTTTTTTTTGTCGGAGAGAATAATGTAAAAATTGAGTGAGGTAAAGCTGAAACTTGAAATGAAGTAAAAGAAGGAGGACAACCGTGTAAAATCACTTAACAAAAGTACACCACATTCAAAAAGTCACGCAGACTGTAATTGGATTTTGAAAATGTCCCTCTTAGTGTAAATATCTCTACATTCAAACCGGGATTTCTTTACAAAATTCAAAACCGGTTAAGCTGTCTATACTCTAATATTATTGTTGGGGTTGAGCAAAATTTGTTTCGTATTTCATTCTTTCCCAAATTCTTCAGTCTCTCCTTCCTCCAATTTAAGAAGGTTTCCGTTCGAAGCTCCTTGCCGGAGATGCACCCAAATTGTTGATCTTGAGCTCGCGCCAACCATAATTGCCGGATATTAAGTTATGGCGTTTAGCGAAGGTGCAAGATTATATGGAAAAAAAAAAAAAAAAGAGGCCCGTTGCCGTTTGATGTAGTCCGGTCTAAGAACATCTTACTGTCATACAATTATGATAATCTAAAATCTTGAACTCAGTTTGCTTTTCAGATATAGAAAATAATTACAAACAATAACTATATGTCTATATCCACTGGTCATATTATATTTTTGGAACGAAGAAACCCCAAAACATTAAATCATAAAAAAAATAACAGCTCGAACTAAACATTTTATTATACACTCCACGATCAAGAGAACATGACCCTAAGAGCCTAAGACCAAACTTAATAACTAATAGGTGGGTTTCTGGTTTCCAGGTAGCTGTCTTTATGAAGATTAAGTATATTAAGAAGGTTTATGTTTCTATAAACAAAGACTAATCTGTGTTTGATCCTCTTTTTTTCCTCTAACGTGACGGCTAAGCGCGTTTAGACTACACAAGCAAGTAGACTTTGGTCTTTAAAAATATATATATTTCCAACCAAACTCTTCCCTACCAATTTAGTTTTGTATCTTTTTGGTGAATCAAGAAACTCTCAAGTCTCAACGATGGAGTCTCAAATGGACCATAAACATGGACCACCGCAACATCAAGTGTTCATAAATTTCCGTGGAGATCAACTGCGCAATAACTTCATCAGCCATCTTGTGAAAGCCTTGAAAGGAAAAGGAATCAATGTCTTCATCGACACATATGAGGAAAAAGGTGAAGACATCAAAATTCTTTTCAAGAGAATTGAGGAATCAAGAGTCGCGCTGGCCATATTCTCGACCAGGTATACAGAATCAAAATGGTGTTTGGACGAGCTCGTTAAGATCAAGGAGCGTGTTGACTTAGGCATGATCAAGGTGCGAAACTCTTCTTCAAGCTTTTGCATGTTTTTTTTACATTTACATTTTGATTGTAAAAGAACATATATTTTGATTTATCTCTCTATGAGAAGGTACTTCCTATCTTCTACAAGGTGCCTACAGAAAGTGTGAAACAACTTGTGGGAGAGTTTGGTGACCATTTCAGGCGTCGAGAATGGGATTATAGGTATGAGCAACCCAAAATCGATGGATGGAAAAAGGCCTTGGAGTGTGTCACTGGTAAGCTTGGCTTTACACTAGATGAGAAAAGGTACCGCATTTCGAACTCAAATATCTTCGTTTGTGTTTGCGTTTACTTGCGACAGATTGATTATAATCACATTTGTAAAATACACAAATTTGTTGTTATGTATAGATATTGCAAATGAAAACTCAAAATGAATTTATTTTATTTTATTTTTGAACTAAAAATGAATGTTTTTTTTTTTTTTTTCATTTTGCATTTTGCATTTCTCATATGCATTTACAATTTTTTTGTTAAAGATATGCATTTACAATTAGTAAAAGAATTTTGAAAAAAAAAAAAAGGATGTAGTTTTACTTAAATTTAAACACACTGATTTACATGTAAACTCAAAAACACATATATGAATAGAACCATCAAAGCCATAATATAATGTATATTCTAGTGTTTATTGACTGAATCTTTAATTCATTTGTATTGTTTCAGAGGTTTTAGGTGGATCTAACATCTTCATGTAAAGTACTCTTTCTTGGTGTTTAGCACTAAAGTTTGAAATATATAATATCTAGAGACTAGAGAGCTATAAGAATTTTTTTTTTAATTTTGATTGTAACCCTTGATGACCAATTTACTACTTAACATATGTTTTCTTTTCCAATTCGATATTGCAAACTAGCAATGCTAATTACGACCACTATTTGTTTTCTATCACTTACTTTGACAGTTCGGAAAGCAATTCTATCGACTTAATCGTTGAAGAAGTCTTGAGAATGCTAGCAAGCATTCCTTTTCATGCGCATACTTCGAATCCTGAGAAAATTAATCAACTTCCTGGAAATGGAAATACTTCTTCACAAGTAACACTCGTTACTGACCATGCTAAGGCTCAAGAGGTAGAAGTCATCCCAACACAACCTAAAAACATCCTACCACTGCCTTATTACGGTTACGGGCCTAGGCCTAGAGACGACTCACTACCTTTCACCACCAAAGCATCGAGACCTGGGACATCAAATCTCAAGGTCAAGGAAACTCTGGATAAATCGCCCAAACTAGGTTGTACAGTTAACCACGCTGAAGGATCAAGACCCGAGATATTAAGTATCGGAAGAAGCGTCGATGAAATTATGGCTAACTACCTACTCATAACACTACAAGAGATCAGTGAATTAGGTAAGGACCGGTGAAGGCATCTCCGTAGCCATTACTATGAGCTACGTAAATGGTGAGAGATGGCGACAAAAAAAAATAATATTACTTTCGTAGCCAAATATGTGGCAAATATGTAGCAATCCGTAGCTATATAGCTACGGATAAATTTTGTAGATATTTTGTAGCTAACTAGCTACACATTGGCTAGAGATGGGTTGTTGCTATATATTTTCAAGGGACGATTGTTTAAACAGTCCACTTTCAGAAACTAATTGCAAAAATAGACTCACCATGTGTATTTGGGCCTGACATTTTTCACATAGAGGATCTACTTTGTCATTAGGTTCCGAAATGGACTATTTGGAGTAATTCCCTCTATTTTCAATTACTGAAGGATAGCTACATATATTTATGTTGCTAAAAGGCAACGATGTGTGTGCCATGACCAATATGTCGCGTGCTGGCAATGATATAGCAACATAACTAATGTAGCTAAGTTTTTTAGTGTTGCTATGAAATATTTGTCACCCACCGTAGCTACGGAAAATAATTAAATTATTGTTTAGTTTTAATAAGATTTTAAAAAATATTATTACTAATTTATTTTTAGATAAGTTAATAATAGATTTTAATAATACACCGACATGTCAGTTTATATTTATTTATTTATAGATTTTAATAATACACCGACAAATTATGTCTTCTTGCTACAAAATAATCGGCAGCTATTTTAATGAACTCTTGTAGTGGAAGACGACAGTTCTAGATAAATCGGCTGGAACAAAAGCTATGTACAAGAAAGTGATAAGCCTAAACATGCTTCTTATAGAAGAAGGACTAAAGTTGTCGATCAAAGACTTGACTTCAAGAAAAAGTCTTTGCTCGTTAGTATAAGAAAGTTTTATCTTTTGTTGGTCGTTAGTGCTTTTAGAGTTTTAGGGGAAAAAGAGATTTGTGGGAACCATTTTCCTATTTTCATTTCATTAGAGTCACATTTTACATATCACTAAAAGATTAAGCAAGATTGATCTCTTGAGGCATAATTTACACACACACACTCTCATAAAGTCAAACATAAAAAAATTCTTACTAACTTTTATACAAACGACATAAAATATGAGTGTTTTTTTTTTTGTTTTTTAAACAAATAGTACTATTTTGGGCTGTTCATGGGCTGGCTCATCATTGAGCTCCATTTCTTAAAAAGGCCTAAAACTTTTAAATCCCATGTCCATTTAATAGAAGAGAAAAAGTGTTTTTTCCTCCAAAACCTTTAGAAAAAACGTTGAAAGAAGGAAGAAAAAAACAAAAAAACAAAAAAGGAAATCCCTAAATCGCAATTCGTAAGAAGAAAGATCTTCAATGGCGTCGTCAAGCGATCCATCGAAAACAGTGATGGAGAGGAAGAAGAAAGGAGCTCCGATCAAATTCCTGGTGCCTCTGATATACGCGCCTGCTCTTCCTCTGATTCGGTTGTCTCTGAGGCATAAGCCAGTTATCAGAGACCGTCTCTTCGGTCTCGTCCTCGCCGGTGCTTTCGCTCATGGCTTCTATCTCGTGTATCCTCTTTTGATTGATAGCTTCTTCATTGACTAATTCTGCTGCTTACTTTCTTTGATTGTTAATTTGGAACTCTTAGCTTCGAAATTAGTCAACTTTTTACAGTTTGCTTTGAGGGTTTGGTAAGGAAAATGCATGTTAGGGTTTAAGGATTAAGTAATTCATCATCATTTGCAGTAAAGAGTGGTGTTAGCTGTGAGAAATTTTCAATATCCGCAGAGAGAAACGAGCATAGAAGCTATTAGTTATTGATTGATATTGAAATGGTAGAGAAATGAGCTTTGGAATTGAAGAAAGCTAGCATATATGGTTGATTTAGGGATTTTAGATTTCAAATAAGTAAAGTTTTGTGATGGTTTTGCAGTGATCATGGTGATGATATTTGTGGAGTAAAAATGTTATAGTTTGGTATGTTTCTCTCTTGTCCATGATGTGAATATTAAGTGCTCAGGTTCTTGATGAGAGTGAGCAAATTTTTAATCTTGCAGTGATTTTAAAAGTGGACATAAGTGCTTGAGAATAGTTTGGGATAGTGCCGTGTATTTCCTGATGGTTTAGCTTTAGTTAACATAAGCGGATTATGTGGATTTGCATGATAATGTTGATAATCTCTTTTTGGGTTTGATTGTTCCTTAAAGACAAACCACAGAACGGACATATATGATGCAGAGAGCAAATGAAAAACTTGGAGTTGCAGCCATTCATCAAGAGAGCTCAGTATTTGTCAGATGTCTTTTCAGATAAATAAGTATTATTGCTTTTTGGGGTTTCAAAACTCTTGACATGGATTTTGTTTCCCGGCTTTGCTTTTACTCTTGTGAACCTGAATCGGATATGTGTTTCTTTTGTTCCCTGAGGAAATGTGTTATCAGCTTTTACATTTTTAATCCAATTCTTGAAGGTTCCTATGTGAAACCAAAACCATTTTAACATAAAATGCATCAGCATCAACACATGTTTGTTTATGATATGGACAAGGAATGTATTTTAAATGATAAAAAAGAGAGTCATTATAGTAACAGATTCTTGAAATAATATCTAAGTGGAGACAGGAGAGAGTGGTGGCAAATGGCAAATGTTTCTGAATACACAACACCACCACCTTTGTTGTTGCAATGATACCATATTAGCAAGTGCGTTTTAGTTATAAACTATAATTGTTTTTTGTTTTCCTTCAAGATCCTCACTTAGCTCTCACACCACATGTACCAGTAAATAGAGGGAAACTATTTATTATTATTATTTTTTCTCGAGTGGTCTCTTGTGTTTAAGTATATAATTGGATTCCGGGGACCATCTTTTACTTTTAGGACTTGTTCATAAGTTGGTAATGATCGAGAAACGTCACGTGTGGGATACGAATGCGTTTGTAAAACAAACAAAAAACGAAAAAGAAACAAAATGGGGTAGTTGGAATGTTTTGGGATCACGAGTTAGTGAATGTTCTTTTGGATTTGAGGTTTGATGGCGACACGTATCTCTCTTTTTACCATTTACCACCGAGTGGATTTCCCTTTCACTTTAAAACTTTTATTCCTCGTTCATAATTTTTTGTTTTTGTTTTGATAACTGTGGGGATCCGGCGATCGAGGTCAATCGACTAATCCCACGAGACCTACAGCAGTCCACATATTTTTGTGATTTAACGCTAACCCGGATGGTTAAGGGGACTTGAATCCAGAAATCTCCTACTTGGAAGTTACCACTGGGCCAAGATCCTCGTTCATCATTTTTCTTGTGAAAATTTGCAGTTTTTCTTTTATCTATGTGATAAGCATAATGATTAGTGGTGGTGAATTGTAATATTTATCGCATTTTTAGGTTTTTGAAATATCATTTTACTAGGTGGTTTTCTGCGCAGCGCGCAGAATAATATATTGAAAATATAAATCAAATAAATTTGATATTACACTTAATTAGATGGTATACCTCATTTTTACTTTCAATCCTTGATTTAGATTGTTTTCCATACATCTTTTGGCACTTTAAATTGTTTTGTATTTTTTTTACAGCATATGCAAATAAAACAAAATGATCTAATAAAACATTTATATATGTTTTAATAAAACCAATAATTAGTATTTTGTAAGTATAGTCTTCTTTCAAGAATCGCTAAAGTTAAATAATCATTCTTCATAAAAACGTAGAAGATTATAAATAATTATTCTTTAAACTCAATCGTTTAACGATCATGTTTTATGTTTTTGATCAATCTTGAAGTCTGATGTCTTGCGTTTTGGCGCAATCTAACCTTTGCTTTCACGTGTTTTATCGAGTCTTTTCAGCTTTTATCGAGTCTTTACAGGTCTAGAATCATTCGAAGGAGAGTTTCGGTGATACGGAGCAGCAAGAGGTGAAACCATGCAAAAAGGAACGAAAATGCCGATTTACGAAGTCCAATCGACAGAGGAGTGTACTCGGCGGCATGACACCAATCAACGGGAGGAGAGCACTCGACGGACGACTGACCACTCGCCGGGGCCGACCCAATGGTGGTTAGAGCTGAGCAGTCGAGCTGATTGACATGTTTTCACTAAAACCGTCATAACTCTTCAACCGTTTATTGGAATGACCTCAAACCGGCGCCAAATGAAAGCTAACTCAATTTCCTATCTAATGGGCAGTCGATCGGGGCAGTCGACCACACCAGTCGACGGGAGCACTCGACGGAAGCACTCGACGGCTGATTGACATGTCTTCACTAAAACCGTCATAACTCTTCAACCGTCTATCGGAATGACCTCAAACCGGCGCCAAATGAAAGCTAACTCAATTTCCTATCTAATGGACTGTCGATCAGGGCACTAATGGACTGTCGATCAGGGCAGTCGACCACACCAGTCGACGGGAGCACTCGCCGGCTGCACTCGACAACTCCACCTGACGGCTCTACCCGACCACTCCACCCGACCACTCCACCCGACCACTCCACCCGACGGCTGCACTCGACCACTCCACCCGAAGGCTCCACCCGAAGGCACCACTCGACGGCACCACCCGACGGCTCCACCCGACGGCTCCACCCGATGGCACCACCCGATGGCTCCACCCGACGGCTCCACCCGATGGCATGACCCGATGGCATGACCCGATGGCATGCCCGATGGGCCAGCCGCCGGCTTCACCCGATGGGCCACCCGCCGGCCCATCCGACGGACCATGT